>MCJB01050597.1:184239-199260 GCA_002018475.1 Nicotiana obtusifolia
GGCGCCGGGCGCTGCCTGTGGCGCTGCTTCCAGTGGCCTCCACTGCCTTCACTGCCTCGGGCGCTCTGGGCGGCGCCGGGCACTGTCATGGGCGCTGGAATTTTTTCCTGACACAAAATAGGCATAACTTCTTCATACGATGTCCGAATTGGACGATTCTTTTTGCTATGGCTCCGAAATTTCGATACGGATCTAATGCTTCAAAAAAAAACTGAATTTGGAGTTCATTTTCATAATTTTATACTAATTATTCTTGGAGGTACGATGTTGACGCCTTCTTAAAATGCTAAAACTAAGCCCCGTCAACCACTCAAAATCCATCCAAGATCCTCGGGACTTTAACCAAACACGAACACATATCCTATAACCTTACTTAAACTTGTTCCAACCATCGGAACTCTAAAATCAATATTGTATTATCAAGTTCGCATCGGATTCAAGCCAAAGGATTCCAAAAATTTCTAAATCGTTCTTTTGATCCGAACCCGACCAAACCACGCCCGAATGACCTGAAATTTTGCACACAAGTCTTATTTCACATAACGAAGCTACAGCAACTTCCGGAATTTCATTCCGACTTTCGGATCAAAATTTCGCCTATCAACCGGAAATCGCCAAAATTCGAACTTCACCAATTCAAGCCTAATTCTACACGGGACTTCCGAAACTAATGATCACTCTCCTAAGTCATAAATCCTCTCCCAAAACTAACCGAATCATCGAAATTCACATCCGAGCCTTCTAACTCATAAGTCAATATAGGGTTGACTTTTACAACTTAAGCCTTCTTGAAAGAGACTAAGCGTCTCATTTCTTACCGATTTCACTCTGAATGCAACTTATTCAACTTGATTTCATACAATATAGATAACGAAATAAAACGGGACATAAAACGGGTCGTCACACTTCCGTTAAATGGCAGCTCCTTAAAACTTATGACTTCCTCCAATGTCGGTACCAGCTCACAGTCGGCAAATTTGAACACCACTTTAGTTGGATCCCAAAATTCTATCAATAGGTGAGTGAGCACCTCGTCTGCTCGGATGTTCATCAATGTAGTTAATGCCCCTAGGTGCGTCTGAACTTCGTCTTCGTGTTCCCAACGAATATTCTTCTACGACTGTTTCAAATTATGTGGTGATCCCATTACTGTGCTAATTTCAATGATGTTCTGGTCAATTTCCATTTTCTGAGGTCGGTAGAAGAAAAATATTTGGGTAAGTGTTTGCTTCAGATCTGTAAGTGTCTTGTCATGCTTGTTTGTCTTTCCACAGAAATTATGTCGTTGTGTGCATGACCCGTTAACATCAGGGCGGCTTTCCTAATTGTATGTTGGTGCCAAGGACCAACTCACCTATGGTTTATGCAGTATGACTTATTTTACTAAAGTAGAGTGTTTCCTAATTTTGAATTAGACTTAGAACTGCGAGAAGTTATGTCAGTTGACTTGACAAAGCCATTATCTGAAACTATAGAGATTTGAAAAGAAGGTTTGGAGGGGTATAAAAGACAACCCTCACGTGCCATTGTGTGTGATATTGTATGGCCAAGACTCGATTGGAAGAGATGTGATGATAGTGTATATAAAGCAGTAACAAATAAGGGTGTAGCAGCAATAAGCAAGGTGATCATAGAAAGCAGATAATTGTAAAGATTAAATAAGGGATGTAAGCATGTAAATGCAATTTCAATTATAATCAAAGCGAAAAACAAACAAATCCAAAAGCCAAATTAGTCTAAATCTGCTAAGGTCAGAACCTAAGTGAGGTTTCCCCAGCAGAGTCGCCATGTTGTTGCACCCTATTTTTCACTAGTCAAGACAGGATTCAATATGTGGTTTCTCTATTGTTGATGAAAGAGAGCCGCCACTTAATATTTAGAAGTATACTAGGGTACCTATCTAATTACTAGGTCACGTTCTTTATTGGTCTGCTAACCGGTGAGATTATGGGTAAGGGTTTTTGTTCTTCTAAAGGGAAGGTGTTAGGCACCCCTTAAAAGCTACCTGAGGTAGCTCCATAGGACTCACACTAAGTTTGGGATCAATTATTTATAAAATGCTTTGATTAGTTGATAAAGAGTAGTGCTTACTCTATACCTAAGGGGAGAGTATGATAAAAGGAATGTGAGACCCTAAAAGGATACGAGTTTATGAAGAAGTTCATAAGATATATTGAGTTTTGAAATTGGTATATAAGTGGTCTAGATTTTACAAGCTTATAAAAGAGATTGAGTTATGAAAATACATTGATTTGGGGGATGGTTATTTATATAATTCTAAAGGGTGTTTCATAAGAAAGTGAGCCTAAAATTACCTTAGATTCGGAGGGTTTTCAAAGAAGAGGTTATTTGACGAAAATTCCTTAAGGGCGACAGTTCTTGAAGTTTCGATTTTCCTTTCGAAAATGAAGTTGAGATCTGATTTCCCTGTTTAAGATAAAGTTGATGTTTTGCTAAGTTCTGGACTTTAAAAATCTTTTAAGGAAAGGAAAGATGAGTAAAACATAATAATTTGTGAGCAAATTATAATTAACGAATTAAGGATCTATTACTAACTAATTTCCCTTTAAGTCCTATATTGTTTAAGGCTTGCCTAAGTTTATATGACATTAAAGCATAAAAGAAAAGCATGTGATCTTAATATATGAGTTTTATATACATGAGATATAAAACAATAGCAAAGGCATAACAAGTGCAACCAACAGTAAACTAAATTAGCAAAAGCGGTAAACTAAATTAACAGGATAGTAAACAGTGATAAAGGAGTTGAGGGAAAGAGGACTGGACTCTAGCGATTGGGCCTCAAGAAGGTAGGTCCAGCAGTAAAGAGACGTGAATACAGTTGATTTTGGGCTCCTCGACTAAATGCAACAAAGCTGGAATTGGGCCTGAGTTCATCATGAACTCAGCGGCCCAAACAGATGTACATATCAAAAGAATAAGAAAGCCATTAGATACATAGTCAATATATATTCAGCATATTCTAACAATAGATTACACTCTGATGCATATGGCAGGTACACAGACAGATAATTGAAAAAAGAATAAGATTATAGTGTAAGGGGAAAATATATATTAATGTGGTGGCTTTACTTAGCAAATAGTTCAAATTGGAAACCTTTCGTTGTCATTAAACATTAAACCCTTAAAGAACTGGATGTGTCAATGAATTAAAAGCTAAGGAGGGAACCCCACTTGAGATCGATGCTCCCTTTGGATCCCCCGATAGTTCAAAGTTCCCAAAGGACTCAAGGCCCAAGGCAATGCTTGTGCCGGGGAGGGCTGCCCAACCTAGAGACGAACTCTGCTGCCTAATACCCTTAAACACTAACTACATTTTTTTCCTATGGGTTTAAGTGCCAATGAAGCCGTTCCAATGTAAACTAAATACTAAAGTATTTCTTACCATAAAATATATATTTTTCCTTTTAATAGAAAAACACAAGAGAATACAGATTACTCTTGATACTAAATAAAGAACACATATCAAGCAAACCTAAAAGGGTGTAACTTTAGAGCACATATAGATTAAAAAAAAAAAGTTTCACACACTATTGCGGGAGTAAGTCATTAAGGAAAAATATATTCAAACAGTTATTAATAACACTACTTAACACCTGAAAGATCATCAATGCAGATTCAAACCAACAGTCATGGTCAGCTATTGTTACAGAGATGCTATCAAGGTCATCGGGAATGGGATTAAACTCTTATCATGACTACAAATTCACAGGTTCAAACATGGGATTTCTAAGGTCTCAACAGGGTGATGCTTCTAACAGTATTAGCAGGTCATCATGTTCAGATAATATCAACAAATGGACTTCATAAGTTTTGAGAGTCAAGTTCAGTTTTATATTAGTAAAAAGAGAAGAACCGGGCATAATTTAAAACAAATACATGGTATCGTAGAGTCAAACAGAGATACTTGCAATATTTAATCAACTGCACATAGGCAAGGTAAATGAGGTAGTAACCTCATACAAGCAGGGGAACTTTGCACATTATAGAACCAATTATAGAACCAAATCAACATGTTAGTGAAGAAAGAAAATGGAAACATTGCATCAAAACAAATTCAACTCAAACACAAGTCTAGCTTAGTATATAAGTATGAAGTAATCATGCTTCAGCTTCTAAATTGATTATAATAGAATGTCTAAGTTCTACTTTCATGAAATACAAGTTGATGATAGATGCATGCAAGCTTTACAGAATCAGCAGTGGCTCAAAGAGACTGAAGATAGGGATGTACTGCACAAATTTTGTATTACACATGTACATGAAGATCTCAAATCTTGGGACACACAAACTTAGTTATGCAGCAATTACCAATTTGTTTTATCCAAACAAAATCATGACTTACACAATGAAAAGGAAGATAGCTTAACCTTAACAGAATAACAACAAAAGTTCATGAAAAGAAGACAATATAATTCAAATAAGATAGTTCCCTACAAATGTATACAATAGTCGAGTATGATCATGAGAAGGTCATAGTGATAGCCTAGAGATCACACTCGGAGGTAGTAGATACAGATGCAGCGAAAGAAAGTATCTAATCACTTAGATTCTTTCACCTTAGTTTAGTGATATGGGCTCGTTAAACTTCAAATTTAATCTCATCTAGGATTACCAAATAACGAATTCGATCATAAGACAAGTAAAGTGCAGGGAACAATATGCAGGGGTGAAGATCACAACAACATCATTAATGAAGGGAAAAAGATAAAGTTTAGGTAAGCATAGTTGGTTTAACAATAATGGCTAAACAAAATAAAAGACTATAGTAGTAACTCAGAAAAACAGTTGGACAAACACAAGCAAAGACACTTCATGTTTAGGCTCAAGGTTAAAAGGCAAGAGGATATAAGTCATTTTAGTTATATTATCAGGTATTAAACTCAACTTCAAAGCTCACAAAAAATTACAGAGGTGCAACAAGACAGAGATGAGCTTATTGCAAGTTATTGAGAATTATGAAGTTCATATTGAATATAAACACATAAGAACTTAGGCATGGAGACTGTTGGAAAACTTAGAACAAAGATCAACAATTATCAATGACTTAATCGATTATCACTTAAAGAATCATAACAGAACAAGTTGACCATAAAAGGTTGTCAAACTAATAAAGCATAAATATCAAACATGTCAAACACATACAGAATAATTATAATCTATATAAGCTATCTCAGTATACTCATGTCATTCAAAGAGACGAACAAAAGAGAAAAATGATAGAGAGGTGCTGACCTTTTTGAGGGCAGCAAACCAAACGAACTCTCTTTGTTGCTCAAAATCCCCAAAACTCTCGAGGTTAAACCAGTGATAAAACTCAGCAAAAGAGAGGAAAAACAGTAAGAAAGCTGAGACTGGAGCCCTAAATTTTCCGGTGTCTTTATGTGCTTAGTGTGTGTTCGTATCTGTGTATTAGGTGAGAGAATTGAAGACCCCTTTTTATAGTTCCATTTAAAGCCTTAGGGTTTCAGATTTCAAACTAAGATAGTGGAGAGTGACGATGAATTAATGATGTGAGCATAGTCGGGTAAAATCGGAGAGAACAGAGGGGAAATCAGTGTCGATTTTACCTGAGTATGAGAGATATGAGAGACTGAACGTTGAAGCATAAGAGGCCATCAATCAGAACCCTAATACCCAGAGGTCATTACATTTGACCTCTGGTTGTCAAATATCAATGATTAAGCCAGCTATCGTCTAATGCTTGCTTCGATTTGAAAGGACGAAAGAAGAAATCCAGCGAGTTGAAGTTTCACCTTTTGGTTTGACTTCTTCGATTAGGGCTTTTGAAATTGAATGGTCAAAATGGAAAGAGCGACGAGATTAGGAGTGTAGGAACAAGACGAATGACCATGCGTTCCGTGGATTTGAAAGGTCAATGGCGATTTGAAGTTTCATCTCTAGGGATTAGGGTTCAGATTTAGGGGATTTGAATTTTGATGATGAAACAGGCAAAGATTCAGTGAGAATCGTGGATATGAGAGACAAAATGAGATGATTTGAAGTTAATTTCATGACCTTACACTAATTTGTGCAAGGTCTATTGATTTATGGAGCTGGGGCAAACGAGAGAAAAGAGAGAGGAAGGTGAAAGAAGGACGGTTGGGCAGGTTACAAATGATTTAGAGTTTTTTGGGGTATTTGGGGCCGTCTCTAAGGTTAAAGATAGGAGATAGGATCTGGGCCATTGGATCTGATGATCAACAGTCCTGAAATTTCGAGCATTTAAGGTTTTTTTAAAGGAATTTTGGTGGCCATTGTATCATGAGATTTGGACGGTGGAGATGAGATCTTTGGGCGGGTGTTTAAAAATCAAAGGAAAACCAAAGATTAAATGTGACCCGTTGATAAGATGGATCAACGGTTTAGATGCATGTGTATTTGTTTTGTGAGTGATAAAGGAGGGTGACGTGACACGATCTTATTGGTTCAATGAGAATGGCATGGATTGCCAAGTTGGAAGGGGATGTGGTGTTTGGAGTGGGTCAATTCCGAATTGGGCCTGGTATTGGGCTGGAATTGATTTAGGGAATAGCCACGTTGTATTTAATTGTAGAATTACAAATGTAGCCCTTTAGTTTTTAACCCTTTTAAAATTAATTCAAATAAGTTTTAACAATTTTAATAAAATATGATAAAATTATAATTATTATATTGGTTAATAATTATTTTAATTAATTATCAATAAATAACGTATATTTCGAATTATAGTTCTAATTTCAAAATATTAGCATAGTAACCTAATTCGCTAGAAATTAAGGAGTAAATTTGTCAAATTAATTATAAAACCTTTGTAATGTATATACAAAAAAATATTTTAATAATCTTAAGTCAGTAAATACATTTGTAATTACATAAGATTAATACTACGTGATTAATTTAAGACTAGTACTTAATTAAATTGTAAAGAATAGATATTCATTAATAGAAAATACTTTTAAAGTGTTTATTGTAAATTATGAAGTATGAATAAATTAGTTTTAAAAGGGATGGTCAAAATTGGTCGTCAACATATGGTGCTCACCGTAGGAGGAACATCATCATCAACTTTACCTTGATTTTTGAAGAACTAGGATTTCTGGAAGAAGAAGTCATTTTATTAGAAAGGAAGGAAGGATTTATTTGAGAAAAAGGTTAAAGAAAAGTTGAAGACAAAGTACAAGTTGAGTAAAGAGAGTTTGAAAAAGTTTGGAGAATTATGAAGTGTAAATGAAGAAGTTTGATGCGTATAAGTAAAGGAATATGCGACTAAAATCGTAGCCATAATTGCCTCGATAACAGGCAAAAGTAATGCTAAATTGTGGGATGACGCGTGTTGAGGGCATTAAATGCGGAGAGACATACGTCTAATCAACCGTCAAAAACTTTTTAGAGAGGTTAGAGAATTTTTCGCTAAAAAAGGTATCTCTACCAACTTCCCGGTGAAATAAAGTTGTGCCACCGGAAAGCAGGGGGACTATCTGTACGGGATAAAATATGTCCATATTTAATGTTCACATGAGAAAGTGATACGTGGAACCTAAGACAGAAGACAGGCAAGCCCGAGGGCAATGATCTCGCTTGTTATCGGAAAGAATGATAATCATAAAGGCAAAATAAATGCCTACCACCTGGTAGCATTTACGAAGAATATTCTTTACTATTAAGTGTACGGTCCGTTGCAGAGAATAAGGCATTTAATACCTACCATTACACATTCTTCAATGGCCCCCGTAATTGTCATTTAAGGGGCTTGATCGTAGGACCTTGTTCCCCAGGTACAGTTATAAATAGTGAACTCTACCATCATTGTAAAGGGCGATTTTTCTAAGAAGCACAACACTGTATTCTATCTAAAAGCTCAATATTTTACTTTCTTGCTACTTATATTATCCTTGCTGCCTCCAGAAGCTCTGCACCCGGGACCAATATATTTGCTGTTTTATCTCAATTTCAAGGCTAAGTCTCATATTTTTGTCTAATTTATTTATCATTTTAGGATCAAATCGATTCACTTGTCTATAAAGCACGTATAAATTCGACTGTACTGTTTTACGAATAAACAATTGTGTTCACTTTCCCATAAAAAATATGCTGAGTTTGTCAAGCTTGTTCTCTTTTGTTTTATATTTATAATATTTCAAATAATACTGAGTTGGAAAAAGGAGAAAAATATTTGAAATTGAAGCTAAAAATACTAAGTATTTGAAGGCTGATTAAGCCAAAAAAAAAAAAGGCTAATAAATAATCATAGATTCCTCCCTTAAATTCTCAATATTTGATTTACTCCTCATTTGGTATATCACCTAATTAGATTATCTCATCAAAAAGAAAAAGAAAAAGAAAATACTCCACTACTTAAAATGATTAGCAGAATATGTATCTATTTTAGAAATTGCTAGAAAAAAATATTTTCTCAAAGTTTGGAGTAAATCTTAAAAAACTGTCAAATGTCACCAAAGGTCACAACTTTACTACAAGAAAAGAGCTTCGTAAAGACTGAAATCCAGAAAAATTACTCTAACTGATATTCAAAACAACGGTCTACTCAACTGACACCCAGCCCCCACATCTCGAATTCCCCTGCTTACAAACTCAATATCAAATCCGTTCTTGGATTCTACTGCCCCTGTTTTTACCCTTTCTCTTTTCTTTCACTACTCCTATTTTTAACACCCCCAGGTTGGGTGGGAAGGGGGCAATTACTGCCTCAGTATTCCAGCTAACAAACGTTTACTTCTCTTTTCTGATAAATTAAATTAAAAATAGCAATATTCAGTTTAAGACATTTATTTGTGAATTAAAAGCAGAATTCTAACATGTAACATGAATTCTTAATGGTAAAGTTACAGACTTAGAGATGTCTAAGCAAAGATCTTACACCCTAATTCATTACAGTTTGAATAAACTATGACTCTCTTTAGTAAATTACTTCTTATATATATATATATATATATATATATATATATATATATTCTGAAAAAATAACAACTACGAAATGAATTAGTTCATCGCTATAGTTAAAAGAAAACCTAAAGTATATTGTACAGTACTAACACCAAATTTCTGTTCATTTTTTGGGGTTTTTGGTTTTATATTGGGTTCTAAAATATTGTAAAAACTAAAAAGAAAAAAAGAAGAAGCTGGCGTCTGTTCATATTGTATATTTATACGACAAGTATGCCCAGAACCAATACAATTCCCCTCTTTGCTTCTGTCTCTATCTTTCTCGGGCGATTCGCTTACTTCGCCGGAGAATTACGTCACTGATCGGATCAACACCGTTTTCGACGCCGATTCAGTTCCCTAAACTTTTCGGCAAGGTAAAATTCGCCGCCGATTCTTCTCATGCAAATCAATTCACTAACTGAAATAAAAAGTTTCCCCCAAATATTGTTTCTAATCGTAAAAATTATGCTTTTTTCTATTTCAGATCTGGTAATGTTGGATAAGTGAACGAAGATTTGGATTAAAGAAAGCTTTTCTCGAGAACTTTTGGGGTCAATTTTGCTTCTTCTTTTTTTTTCCTTTATGAATTAAGGATTGAGTGAGTATGGAGGGGGGTAGTGCGAGATCAGGGGGTATAGTGAAGAAGAAAAGCTCATCTGGGTGTTTGATAATTAAGAAGAAAGATGAGAGAATGGGTATAGGGGGTGGAGGAGGGGGTGTGGGTGTGGGTTCTTCAAGGGCTTCACAGAAGGTGAAAAAGAGGCCAAGGTTGGTTCAGAGTGATTCCGAGTCGAGTGATGAAGAGTTATTGGAGCCAATTAGGAGAAGGGGTGGAGAGAAATTTCATAATGGTAGTGTGAAAAGTGGTGGGGAAAGTAGAGAGCTTGATCGGAATGGGAAGATTGAGAGTGAGAGGAAGAGAAGTAGGTTAGATTTGTTTGATTTCGACGAGTACGATGAATTCGATGAGGAAATGAAATGGAATGTTGCAAGAACTGGTGGGTGTTCTAGGGAGTTTGAAAGCGGTTCTAGTAGTAGGAGTATGATGGTTGAGAAGAGGAAGCATTCGAATATTGAGAGTTCGAGTAGCTTGTCGGGTAATAGAGCTAAGGGCGATGAGTATGGTGTTAAGAAAAGGTACGATTTAGATGAGGATGAAGCACATATGCCCATTTCATTGCTTAGGTTGAAGTATCAGGAATCGTCTCTTCATGAACCAATCAGATTGCAGGGGAAAAATGGAGTGTTGAAGGTAATGGTGAATAAGAAGAAGAAGGTAGACCTATCACACAAGGATTATGATCTTGAAAGTAGGAAAGGTTCCAGGTCCGAAGATGTTGTCAAGAAAGATTTGCTAGGCCGAGCTTCTTTGCACTCGGATTCTAAACACCCTGAAAAAAGACCATTGTCTGTTAAAACAGAGCGGACTGAGCTGAAATCACAAAAACCTTTCTTGGCAAAATGCATTAAGTCTGTAGACCGTGAAACAGATGAGACTGATACATCACTTAAGTTGGCACCACCTAGTTCGCAGCCTGCTAGCTCAAAGATGAGGGTGGTTAAGGAAGAAAGCAGGTCAGCAGCAGCTGAAGATGTTACCCCTGCTAAAAGCAAAGAAGGAAAAACGAAACAACGTGGGAGCATGGAGAAGCAGCAGCTTGAGCCTGCTAGCTCAAAGGCCAGGGTCATTAAGGAAGAAAGCAGGTCCGTAGCAGCTGAAGATGTTAGCCCTGCCAAAAGTAAAGGAGGAAACTTGAAACGAGGTGGGAGTACAGAGAAGCAGCAGCTGCGAGAGAAAATAAGAGGAATGCTTATTGAAGCTGGATGGACCATTGATTACAGACCGAGAAGGAACAGAGATTACTTAGATGCAGTGTACATTAATCCTAGTGGAACAGCATACTGGTCAATAATTAAGGCTTATGATGCACTGCAAAAACAGTCGGGGGAAGATTCATGCAAAAGTAAAATTGATGGTGGCTCTAGTTCATTTGCTCCATTGTCTGATGAGTTAATCAATAAGCTAACCAGGCAAACACGGAAGAAGATTGAGAAAGAACTGAAGAAGAAAAGGAAAGATGATGCCAAGAACCGAGTTTACAAAAAGTCTGCTATGCAAGAGTCTGCAGAGGACACAGATGGTGATCAGCATGAGGAGAGGCTAAGTAGTTATGTAAAGAAGAAAGGTAAGTTGCTGAAATGCAAGTCTCATGCAACAGATCAAGAGAGTGATGGTGATACAAGTGAAAATTCATCAAGGGGAGGAAGATCTAAGCAGGATATGTCTGGGAAATCATTTACTGGAGCTGCTTCCAATGCAGTACAGGGAAGAAAAAGTAGGATAATTGGGCGATGTACATTATTGGTCCGCAGGTCTGATAAGGAGCAAGACTCTGAAGATGATGGCTATGTTCCTTATACTGGAAAAAGAACCTTATTGGCCTGGATGATCGACTCTGGCACAGTGAAGTTAAGTCAGAAGGTTCAATATATGAATCGTAGGAGGACCAGAGTAAAGCTAGAAGGTTGGATTACACGAGATGGCGTCCACTGTGGTTGTTGTAGTAAAATCCTTCCAGTTTCAAAATTTGAGCTCCATGCAGGAAGTACGTTGCGTCAACCATTTCAAAACATAATATTGGAGTCTGGCGTTTCCTTGCTGGAGTGCTTGGTTGATGCATGGAATCGGCAAGAAGAATCTGAACGCCAAGATTTCCATACTGTAAATGTTGATGGTGATGATCCTGATGATGACACTTGTGGTATATGTGGTGATGGTGGGGACCTTATCTGTTGTGACGGTTGCCCTTCGACTTTTCATCAGAGCTGTCTGGGTATACAAGTATGTAAAATATTCTCTTTTTTCTCAGTGTTATCATGTTTTTCCCTCTTAATCAGTACTGTGCATTCCTGCGCTGTTATTCTTTTTTGTGTTGTGGTAGAAAATGTGAAATTTATTCCCGTCTTTTGTTTTCCTTTGATACTACCTGGTTTTTGGACATTTTCCTGAAATTTAAATGAATTTAGTGTTTTACATGCGTGAGAATGTTATTAGTGCCCTTTATCATCAGGAAATTTTTTAGATTCTTATAACCACTGAGGAGATGAAGGAGGAACAGAAAATAACGATGGTTAGGTGTGGGGCTGATCAAAATCATAGTCTGCTACTAACCTTTTCATTGGACATACCACCATAGTCCTAAGATAATTAGAACTGTATGAAGAACCGGGTTACAGAAGTGGAGGAAACAGTGTACTCTGGGATCATCTTGCAACTCTTTACAACTGACATAAAAGATAGCTGTTGTTATCTTACCTGATAAGAAAACTGACGCAAAAGATATGTGTAGTTTCCACTTCTACTGAATCTTTAATGAATGGTTTCCCCTATCAATAACATGTCCATGCTATATTTATAATAGCTGAAAAGAAAGAACTGTTTAAAAATGGAAAGAAAAAAGTTCCATCCAGTTGAGCTGAAAAAAGAAGAAGAAAAGAAATGGCTCTGCTCCTAGTTCAACAAGAAAAAGACACCTGTAAGAATTTTAATTATGATGAAAGTCTTCTGCTTATTAGCAGCAGTGGTTTTGGCTGTCTTCTAGCTCTTTGTGAGCAGGTCTATGTACTTTAATATTTTCTATGAATCTGCTCCCTCTCTTCTTCTTGTTTCTTAGGAGCAGTCATGCCCTTCTGCGTTTACATTATCACCATCTTGGTCAACAGACTCTCTTTGAGCTCCATGTGCTAGTTCATTATTTGAAATAATCGAATACACTTGCTACTACATCTCATACATGAATGCAACCATAAGGGAGAAAAATGAAAAGGAGCCATGTGACATAGGTCAATCAACTGCGTTATGTAATCTAGTCCATTTTTTGTGACTGTGATCTTGTTATCCTTATAGTGAAACAATCAGTAAACTATTCCAAAAATTAACTATGTCCTCTTCCACTCCATCTTCAAGACTGTTTTGGTTTGTTGTTTGTATCATTAAATGGTTCGAAGAAAGATAAGTGCATAACTATCACTAGAATTGATTGTGTAATAGGGAAATGAACATTAATTAGGATATTTCTTTCTTAGAACGTCATACCTCTATTAGGCATCTCCAAAAGCAACATGTGTAGACTGGGATTTTGAACATTTTTTGTCACTAGAATTGATTGTGTAATGTGTAAATGAACATTAATTAGGATATTTCCTTCTTAGAACATCGTACCTCTATCCAGGCATCTCCGAAAAATGCAACATGTGTAGACTGGGATTTTGAACATTTTCTGTTACTTTATATTATTATTTACTCTTTATAAGCATCACGTTCACATGCTTCTCTTTTCTACAGATGCTTCCCCCAGGGGATTGGCACTGTCCAAATTGCACATGCAAATTTTGTGGGACTGCCAATACTACTGCAGAGGAAGGTCAGGCAGCTGCAGATAGGCTCCTCTACTGCAGCCTGTGTGAGAAAAAATGTAAAGCTGTTTGCCTTTTGGAGGTTTGGTTGTTGACGCCTTCTATGCTTGAGCTGAATTATTGAACTTTTATTTTGCAGATCACAAATCATGCAGTCTGGATATAAATGCTTTACCAGCTAGTTCTAATAATCCATCTGTATCATTTTGTGGGCAGAAATGCCAAGAGGTATTTCTGTTATTCTGTTTGTGAGTTCCCCTGTCTGATGCATAGCATATTAAGAATCACTAAAGAGTTCTCAAGTTTTACTATTCACTATTTTGAAATTGTTGTCCTGTCTCAAATCCTAATGGAGTTATAGACTGTCATTACCTTCATATCAAACAAAATGATATTTCGCATTAACTCTTATTCATGTGTTGAAAATTGCAATTATGATCTTCCAAGCTTTAGAACCTTCAGAACTGAATTGGTCATTTTTGGTACATGTCTCGCTTTCAGTCTCTTTGTCAGAGAACTTGAGTTGAAAAGCCAAAACTTTTCCTTCAACAATTTTATGCCTGCTGGATTGTGTAGACCTAAGTTGCTCGGACTTGGATGCGGGTGTCTGATACGGGTGCAGATCTAGAGGTAGGATTGTTCATTATCTAATTTTTTGGATTCGGGGGTACGGATCTAGGTACGGGTATGGGTGCGGAGATTCAGCTAAAATAAATTCAAATATCTAAAAATAGATTTATAAAAATATGCCTAGATTATGATTCCACCATAGCTTTTGTTTTTATTTAAGAAATCATTGTATCTGTCTCGGACTTATCTGTCGATTTTGGTTAAAGTACTCAAAATTGATTGACCAAATCTAGTACGGATCCCACACCCACACCCACATCGTGTCGACACGGGTATGGCACCGAAGAGTCCGAGCAACTTAGGGGTATACATGATTTGACCTGCTGTTGCAAGATAAAAAAAAGCTGTGAGTCCACAACTCTGCAACTATAAGCATGGACAACAAGCAAGAGTGAAGGAAGAACTGTAAGGACTAGAAAACTGATCCAACAGAAATGCTGTGGTCTTTAAAAGGTCTGTGAACCAATGATGATGCAGAAACACAGAGCTAAAAATTGCAAAAGCTTGAACTTCAACCCTGAAAATAATATGAAGAATCTTAGAACCAGCTTGTTTCATCTGAATCATTTCTTTTATATCTTCTCAACACTGTTTTCGATCAACCACCCAGCCTGTTGTTAGTTTTTGCCACTTTAAATTGAATTCTCAGATCTATCAGCTTCTTTCATGCATTAGCTTGCTGGTAGATGATACATCCATTCCAATCAGTTGGCTTCAGCACTGTAATATGCATATCTGTTTACTGAAATCTGATATTCACGGGTTGTAATCCTATTAGACGCTCCTAGAGGAGTCCGGGTCCATGAACTTCTTTCATTTAGTGATCTAAGTCCTTTTCGCTGTGGCAACATTTAAACCGTGGCTTCCTAATTTGTGCAAGATAGGACACTTCGTGGCACCAATTCTACATGTGAAGAGCCTAGCTTCACTAGGCTTGTTGATTTATTACTTAGATAGGATGTAACAGTTTTATACAGTGAATCAAGAGGGGCATTCTGCTGATTACACTATACCATTTGGGGGGGG
>MCJB01050597.1:199280-216904 GCA_002018475.1 Nicotiana obtusifolia
GGGGGGGGGGGGGCTATCTTCTAGATCCTACACATGATTTGGGGTTTACGCCTCTTCTCCAGTTTAGTTAAAGAAACCAAAACTAGCTTATACTTTTGGCCTTGTCATACCAACATGATATTGTTATCCAATTCTCTCCTTGATAAGATCCTAAAAATGATTGCAGATGACCCTCTCTGCTCTATACGTCAGGAAAATAGAACCTAGCCCGTCTACTTCAATGCCTTCTCAATCAGACAAACTGTAGCTATGCAATCATCTCCTCTATAAGGTGCACATGATTCATGAGGTTCATTAGCGACTTGGTATCATAGGAGCCGTCTCAAGAAAAGACTTGATTGAAAAGTTACATCCCCTGTTTTTGTTAAAAATTGCATAATTCATTTGTAGAACCACAAAAGTGCAGCGATGTAGGAAAATCAAAGGACGATTGCTCATTTTAGCAAAGGAAGGAGGTAATGAAAGTCCGAGAAGATCAACATCATATACATTCACCATTTTACACCAAGAGTTGGACATCTAATTTTTAGAACATCTATGATTGCAGTCCATCCAAATGTTCCATAGAGTGCATGCAGGAACTGTGCTCCAAAAGCATTTCAAAGATTTCTTTAACCTTTTCCCTTGCCAGCTTTCTAATACACCTTTGTATTTCGTGCAGCCCACTGCATCGAAATAAGGTTCGAGAACAAATTCCAGATCTGCTAATGGAAACTGCAGTAAAAAGCAAATGTGGTGTTGTCTTATACCATGTTTGGAGGCTAAAGGGGTGCCTGTAACCTACATTACAGTGATCAAGGACATGTATCATGGAGCTAAGACCCGTATGACAACAGTGGGAGGAGACTCAGAACACTTCCCGGTTGTAATGGGGTTGCACCAAGGATCCGCCCTTAGCCTGTTCTTATTTTTCTTGGCAATGGACGCATTGACAAGACACATTCAAGGGGAGGTGTCTTGGTGTATGTTATTCGTAGATGACATAGTTCTGATTGACGGGATGCGAGATGGTGTTAACGAGAGGTTGGAGACCGACTCTCGAGTCTAAGGTTTCAAGTTGAGCAGGACCTAGACAAAATATTTGGAGTGTAAGTTCAATGACATTACCCAGAAAGCAGACATGGATGTGAGGTTTGATACACAAGTCATCCACAGGAGAACAAGTTTCAAGTACCTTGGGTCTATAATACAAGAAAATGAGAAATTGATGAGGATGTCACATATCGCATCGGAGCAGGGGATGAAATGGAGGCTCGATTTCAGTGTCTTCTGTGATAAGAATGTGCCACTAAAACTTAAAGGTAAGTTCTACAATGTGGTGGTTAGACCGACTATGTTGTATGGGGCAGAGCGTTGGCCAGTCAAGAACTCCAATGTCCAGAAGTTGAAAGTTGCTGAAATGAGGATGTTGAGATGGATGTACGGGCATACCAAGTTAGATAAAATTAGGAATGGAGTCACTGAGGATAAGGTGGGAGTTGCTTCCCTGGAGGATAAGATGGGGGAGGCGAGGCTGAGGTGGTTCGGGCTTGTAAATAAGAGAAGTATAGATGCCCCAATTAGGAGGTGTGAGAGGTTGGTCTTGGTGGGTATGAGGAGGGGTAGAGGTAGGCCAAAGAAGTATTGGGGAGAGGTGATTATGCAGGACATGGTGCCGGTGGAGCTTACTGAAGACATGTCCCTTGATAGGAGTGTGTGGGTGTCGAGGATTAGGGTAGAAGGTTAGTAGATAGTCGAACGTGCTCTTTTTTCTTTCTTAGTCCGGTATCATTAGTGTTAGTATGGTTTTGTTTTATTCTTAAATTGATATTATTACCCGTTGTTTGATTGCTATCTATGCAGCGGCTTAATATCTTGTGTTCGTTTTATTCTCAGATTGCTATTACTACTTATTGTTTGATTGCTTTCTTTGCCTCGGTTTTCTTAATATCTTGTGTTGTTATTACTTGTTGCCGCTGCTCATCTTTTCTTCCGCCGCTGAGGGTCTATCGGAAATAGCCCCTCTGCCTTTACAGGGCAGGCATACATCCAACTCTTCCCCGACCTCACTCGTGGGATTACACGGGGTATTTTGTTGTTTTTGTCTTATACCATGTATTACATGGGTTAGCATCTGTTGGACCAACCACCAAAAATATGAGGCTAAATCCTTTCTCTGTAGCTTGTAGATCTTGAACTTGAACCTTGAGGATAAATTTCTGAATGTAATGGTAGCTATCTGTACAATCAAAGCCGAACAGTAACCTGAAATTGCTATATGGAACTTAGAGACGGAGTGAGGGAGAGAGTAATGCAATTGGCTTGTTGAGGCTTGAAAGTGAAAAGGCCAAACAGTTCGATACTGTGGAGAGGCGTGGATGAGATGAAGGAATTTAGGGCCCCTTCCCTTTGTATCTTATTCTTGATTGCTTACTGGTTCCTCAAGAGTCTTTAACTGGAGTTTTCTTCTCTCAGATAGTTACCACTATGCAAATGCATGATCTGCAAAACTACCAGTTTGGTAGCAAATTCAGTTAGGCTTTTGCTATTTTATTGAGAAGCATGCAGTTTACCTTGAACATTTTGTGTCCCGAAATTTCTAATTTTCTTTGAGATTTTGAACCTTTTTCAAGCTCAAAATTAGTGAAACTATTGTTGACCTGAGATAGTCCGTGTTGCTATCTCTCACAAGATGTGTTTGAATAGTTCAACTCATTTCTCTTCTCTGTTTTTGCAGCTGTATGATCATCTGCAGAAGATTCTTGGTGTCAAACATGAGATTGAAGCTGGATTCTCATGGTCCCTAATTCAACGAACGGATTTAGACTCTGATCGTTCTCACCATGCCTTTTCTCAACAGGTGGAGTGCAATTCTAAGCTAGCTGTCGCACTGGCTGTTATGGATGAATGTTTTTTGCCGATTGTGGATAGGAAAAGTGGCATCAATATTATTCATAATGTTCTCTACAACTGTGGGTAAGAAGCTATTTACCTTCTATGCCTTGTCATTAGTTTGTAAATGTTGTGCTAAATATCCAATTTAATATCTGAAGGCCCTCGTTAATTTTTTGTAACTTCATTAAGCTGGCTGAATAATTTAATATGGCCATTTGGTATTAATGACAAATGTCGTAGAAATACAAATGTGAAGATGGATATAGAAATGATCACATCCCATAGAGGATGCAAGTAATACATAGAACATAAAATGTGAGGTGGTCACTTGAGATACACTATTCATATCCTCTAGATGCAGAGATTCATAGGTATGAAAAATAAGGTGATGGAATGTGATAAAAGGGAACAAGGTAGATTTAAAATCTCAGAGAGAGAAGATTCCTAAATGATTTAAAATCTCTCAAGATGAATATGGATTTAGCTTACAAAGAACACACTGGAAGCATTGGATCCATATAGGCACTACAAGCTAATTGGGAGTAAGGTTTAGTTGTTGTTACAGTTATACTTATGTTAGGTCCAATGCTTGTCAGGATTTTTATTCTAATTAGTGACTTGTATGCCCATATAACAATAAATTTTTGATGTAAGAATGTATAGTCTTAGCAAATTCCTTACTTGATTTAAAAGACCAATTTTTAGTATTGAAATGAAATAGACTTGAGTTGAGAGGATTTGAAATATTTGTTGCGAGAGAATTTAATCAAGTATTTTTAATTTCATTTAACTAAAATATAATATTTAAAACTATGTAGAGGAGGTAGAATCTTTAGGTGATTTGCTAGGCTCACTGTGCGCTTTAGCTGATACCGCTGGTTCTCTATTTTCTTTTTTGGTAAATATGGCATTGACCTGCCCTAGCGTTGTTTTTGTTTTTGTTCTTGTTTATATATATATATATATAGTAGCTCATTGTTGAATTAAAAAATGGATTTATATGATCCCATAGACTTAATTTAGGGATTCTAATTTGGAAAATTAATTGTTAGTTTTTATTTCTGTATCAGAGTTTCAACGTTCCCAACTGTTTGCGGACCCACTTAGTAAGAATATATTTGTGCTGGAAAAATTAAAAACAACTTCTGCTTAGAAGCTACCTTTTTTCAACTTCTTACTCAGTGAAAACAACTTCTGCTGCTAGCCTGCTACTCAAAACAATTTTGCTCCTTTAACTTTGAAGGGAAGCCTTGGCGTAACTGGGAACGTTGCTGCCATGTGACCAGGAGGTCATGGGTTCGAGCCGAGAAAACAGCCTCTTGCAGAAATGCTAAGGCTGCGTACAATAGACCACTTGAGGTCTGGACCTTTCCCTTCTAACTCTAAACCCTAAGAGAAGGGCCCCCACTATACTAGTTTCTACCCGACGGTACTCAAATCTATAAGACTTTCATATCGTCTAATAGACTATACTAGCTAAGAAATAAAAAAGGACGATGAAGGGGGAGCTAGCTTTAGTAGAAGTAGGGACCCCGCGCATAGCGGGAGCTTAGTACACCGGGCTGCCCTTTTTTTTTTTTAACTTGGCCAAACACCATAACTCTCCCAGATAAAACTTAAAGAAAAAACACTTCTAGTGAATAAAACTTAAAGAAAAAACACTTCTAGTGAAGCTTGGCTAAACAGGCTATTACTCAGCTTGTCTGACTGATTGCCAAAGATGGAGCACGACATTTAGTTTGAGAGGGGAGAGGTGTACAATGTTTATGATATTACATTTTTTTTCTAGGCTGATGCTCATAAACATAGTAGAAAATTGTTAAATTTGCTTTTCCCAGCTGTTCTTGTTTATGTCCTTAATTTGCCAGGACTCTTTAGCACATGCTTTCACTCTTTATCTTCCTCGTAGACTCTTCCCTGAAACACAGTGATTCTCTTCTTAGAAGACTAGTTATAAATAGATTATTTCCATGCCTTTTTTCTGTCACCAAAGAAACCTCAAATGGCACTATGACGTTAAAAGCCATAATCATGGGGATGTGGCTATTCCTTCTTCATTTATTCGTGATTCCTTATGATATAGTTACCTGTTAGAAAAAATATTACTTTTCTTTTCTGGATTGGGTTTCTGAATCACAAAGAACGGCTATCACTTCTTGTTTGGAAATGGAAAACCGAATTGTCAATTAAGCCAGACGATGTTTCTTTTGTGCTGTCTGAAAACAGTTCTCCCTATTTGCTTTATTATTTTGCGGAACTATGTGCTTGCGTGTTTCTAGATTCATCTTTTACCCGGTTATCCTTTTCTATAAACTTGGTTGTATTATTCAGCAGTATCTGACACGGTTTTTCTCACCTCTGAAGCTCGAACTTTAGCCGGCTGAATTTTCGTGGCTTCTATACTGCAATCTTGGAAAGGGGCGATGAAATAATATCTGCTGCATCCATAAGGTATACTGGATTGCTCAAGTTGTTCCCATGTTACAATGCAAGTTTATTTTCCAGATATTGATAGAGTTGGGTGCATGAATGTGGATATGTTGTTTAACAGTTGAACTCTCTCAGCTGTCCCAGAAATTGCAATTGTGTTCCTTGCATTAGGGATTTATGATCTTTAGCAAAACGTGATTGTGCGTCATCAATTAGTCTTTGAATTTATTGCAATAGTGGACTATCCTTTTTGCCAGCATTTAACTGAATGTATCTCAATGGCAGCTACTGCTCCAAATTACTTGTACTCGCAGTAGTAATTTCTTGTCATATGTTTCTCTCCTCCATCTTTTGGCATATATCTTTTGGAGTGCTAACTTTTGGAACTGATTCTACTTATTCCTTAAATACTATCATCCCTTGTTTTTTAAAGGACACGTTGAAAGATTTTTTTTTTGGTAGCTATTAGGAGCCACTTTTGTTGTTCCGCTAACTAAATTCAGCATAACTTGCATTTTTTTTGGTCGCTTGAATAAGGAGAATTATTCTCTTCATTAGATTCAGTATAACTTATACTTACTTTGGTTCTACTTTTGCCTCTTCTTATAAATAATAATATACACATAAGTTATGCGGGAATCTATATATTATTTTATGCAGGGTAGAATGTAGAATAAGAATACATGTATTAACAATAGATTGATTAAAACTACTGAAATGATAAAGATACCCTCATCTCTTCAGACTCAACAACAACAATAACATACCCAGTGTAGTCCCACAAATACAGTTGGGGAAGGTAGAGTGTACGCAGACCTTACGCCCTGAGGGGCTATTTCTGGTAGACCCTTGGCACCTTCATCTCTTTAGTCTCGTATTTCTTTTAATACAACAAACCAGCATCCAACAAGAAATAACCCCTGCAGTATAATCCCTGCATTACTAATCTCTGCGTTATTAATGCCTGCATTACTAATCCTTGCATCATAGTTACATTACATTATTTTTCCGTTTTGTACCTTTTAATCTTGTAACGCACAGGATCTTTCTGAAGCATTTGATCTTATTATTAAAGGAACTTCTCTACTCATCATTCTCTCGAATTAATCAGCCTGTTAGATAATTTCTTGCTTTCCTTTTTCCTTGTTAGTTGTCTTCTTCTCATGTTTGTTCCTTCATGCCTTACCAATCAATAAACATTGTTTTGGCTGTAAACTGTTAGGATCCATGGAACTCAACTTGCAGAAATGCCATACATTGGGACCAGGAATATATATAGGCGCCAAGGGATGTGCCGCCGGCTGCTGTCTGCTATTGAGATGGTATGAGAATAATTATTACTGGTTGTCTTTGTTGGCTCCACACTTTATTCATCTAATTGTTTTGAAGATGGGTTTGTGTACATAAGAAATCATTGAGATATGTTACATACGTCATGTGCATATATTGCTATTGCAATTTATAATGAGTTATTGAGAGTCATCATTCTGTTAATGCAAAAGGATTCATTGGAACGGAGGGCATCCCAATGCTTTTCCATGGCTGTTCTGGTCTTCAAAAAGTAGCAGATAAATAATTTAATATAGTACTTTGTTAAAGTGGCAGAAACAGCATCAAAGAGCTACAATAGCAGTCACTTAATGTATATGTAAGTAACATGACAAAGCAAATGGTTGTGGGAAAATGTAGGATGCTTTAGGAAATATTGTGACACCAGATGCTCTGGAAACAGTGTAATACAATTTATTTATAGGATTGACATTTGGACACATAAAAATGTCTTTTAAACTTCCAAGAGTTAGTCGCGGTGTGGCCTAGTGGTAAATAAAGTGGCTGAGAACCATGAGGTCTCAGGTTTAAATCGCAGTGGAGGCAAAAAAAAAACTAGGTGATTTCTTCCTATCTAACCAAGATTTGGTAGATAGAGTTACCTGGTATCTCGTAGAATTAGTCGAGGTGCGTGCAAGTTAGCCCGGACACACGGTTATATAAAAAATACAAAGTAAGTCTCAAAAGAGGCATCATAAGTAGTATTGAACAGTTGTATTGTTAACGAAAGAAAGCAGAGACAAGACCTGGCATCATCCAAATTGAAATTCTGTTCATTCCTCTTGCTGCTCTCATTTCCCCGTAATGGGCATATTTGTACCTAGTATGTGGACATCTTATGACTTGAAATTTTTTATGCTTGCTACCGGTATAAGTGATTTTTTCAGAGGGTAATATGCATGTCATACCTTTTCCAGCTATCTGATGCATCTGCTTCCAGTTAGTCAGGGATTATGTCATTGCATGTCCATTATGTTCTTTGTATTTTATTCTTCAATATAGGAGTGCAGACCAACGATTTAATTTGTGGTCTCCTCTTTCAGGTCCTCTCCACTCTAAAAGTCGAGAAGTTGATTATTCCTGCTATATCTGAGCATATGCATACTTGGACGGTAGTTTTTGGATTTAATCCACTTGAGGAATCAGAGAAGCTAGAAATGAAGTCCATTAATATGTTGGTGTTCCCTGGGACAGATATGCTTCAAAAGAGGCTACTAAATGGAGAGACCCTAGAGGGTACTATAATAATTAAGTTCCTGCTTTTACTTTGTTTTTTTTTCCGTTTTGCTTGCCTTATTAGGAAAATAAGCTGATATCTTAATCTTTACTGTCCATTCTTGTGATTTGGACGTCTGGATTTTTCTGTAGGTGGTAAAAATACTGGTGACTCGAAACATAGTGTTCCTCAGTTGCCTGCTTTGGTTGAAAAGGCTGATCAGGAATCCCTTACTAGGTGCGATGGAAACTTGCGCGATGAAGCCTGTGTAGAAAAAGTTGATGACGTTGATGCAATAGATTCTGATTCTCCAGCTACTGCTGTCGGTTTAAGTGAGAGTGCCATGGTTAGAGAAGAAAGTACTCACTGTGGATCTCATATTCAAATCTCCAGTCAGGAGGATAAATCTGTCAAATCTAATATGGGGAAGAAGCTTGCTGAATCAACCACAAAATCAATTCCCTCCTCTCCTTCCGGTGCAAGTATGGGAAACACTGATCTGGGAGATGCTGCATTGGGTCCTTCCTCTGAAGTTGATGCCCAGTCATCTGAGCCAATCCATCAAAAAATTTGCAAGGAAAATGACCAAACCACTTGTTCGATATTTGGTATTGATTCATCAGATGAAGCTTCTGCCAGAAACATGAAGGCAGAGAAACAGAATGAGGAGGTTTCAGATACTACCTCCATTGATGCCAATGGGAAAAGTTTATCGGCAGATACCACAGATAGTTGTTTTCTAGAACCTGCTGCACAAAGTGAAGTAGAAGAAATAGACAAGACAAAAGTTTCAGTTTGTGTATCTGCAACTTGTGCGAGTGCAAAGCCTGCCATAAATTTCTTCTCAGACACTACAAGTGGACCTGATTTGAAGAATGGGCTACATGTTGTGCCTTTAAAGCAAACTTCTGATGTTAAACATCTTGGTGACTTAAATGTTTCTGTGGAGGAGGGAAATTTGGATGCCTCTCCAATTGGTGATGGAGTTTATGATAATCATGGTGCTGAAGTTTCTTCTTCTAGACCTGCAATTGACTCCTCAGGTGAAACTTCTTTAAAGCAAACTTTTGATGTTAAAAGTCTTGGTAACTCAAATTTTTCTGTGGAGGAGGGAAATTTGGATGCCTCTCCAATGTGTGATGGAGTTGATGTTAATAATGATACTGAAGTTTCTTCTTCTACACCTGCAATTGACTCCTCGGTTGAAGCTTCTTTAAAGCAAACTTCTGATGTTGAATGGCTTGGTGGCTCAAATGTTTCTGTGGAGGGGGGAAATTTGGATGCCTCTTCAATTGGTGGAGTTAATAATGGTGCTGAGGTTTCTTCTTCTAGACCTGCAATCGACTCCTCGGGTGAAACTTCTTTGAATGCTGCTCTGGTAAATAACACCGACTGTAAACTTGATCTCTCTCCTGGATCTCAAGCGTGTGGCTCCAGCTTGAACTCTTCCGATGCCAGTGCTGAAGCAAAAGCTTCTTTTAATGAGAAGATTGTTCACTCTGAGCCCAGTCAGGCAGAAAGTCATGAAGTAACTGTGGTGAGCAGTTGCAGTGGAACTGTTCATTCTTCTGCTAATGTTTCTTCTGCACAACGTGGTGCTGAAGAAACTGGGCATGCTGCTGAAGAAACTGCGGCGGGCAGTTGCAGTGGAACTATTCATTCTTCTGATGATGTTTCTGC
Organism: Nicotiana obtusifolia; assembly: GCA_002018475.1. Taxonomy (NCBI): domain Eukaryota; kingdom Viridiplantae; phylum Streptophyta; class Magnoliopsida; order Solanales; family Solanaceae; genus Nicotiana; species Nicotiana obtusifolia. The sequence goes on from MCJB01050597.1 coordinate 208,810, forward strand.
ACAGCATGCTGGTGAAGAAAAGATTCAGACTCAGGTCTAGGTCTATTGATGCTAATCATACTAACAATGCTAATTAAACATTACCTTAGTCAATGGTAAGCTTGATGTAGGATTTCATACAATGTCCCATGAAGTTGTTTCTCTAGCTGAACTACCTTTTTGTGTAATCAAGGTCATTTGATGTCCCTAAAGCTGTTTGGGTTTTGTCAATCAAACCAATTTTGATTCTCCAGAGTGTCATGTGGTAAAGGAAAAATCAAAGGGAAAGGTTACTCAGCAAGGCTACAGAAAAAAAGTGGTCCAGATGTTGTGCAATTTCTATGCGGTCATCAAGGTTGAAGGTGTTTGAAGGTTATAACAGCTTTCAATTGGATGCTCAGAAACTAATGTCCTAAACCAGTTAAGAAAGTTGGACAGTAGAGACCCCTAGGGAGCTGGTGTAATGGAAACTGTTTGGCTATACAATTGCCGGCCTATTAGTAATATCATTGTCAAATGAGTGTGTGAATTGTATCTCATGGGTGGGGCAACAAATTTTGTGACACTGTGGACTCCATTGATGAAAGACTCGCGAAGATTTTGATTGTACATATGTAGTTCTATGTAGATCTTATATTCTGTTCCCAAGGTCCTCAGAGATCCTTGTAATTCATCACTTGAAATGATAATAGCACAAAAGTATCCAAGTTTCTGGCTAACTTATTCACTATGTGATCCCTCGTATTTTGCTTGTTAGGACTGTTCGCCCCTCTTGCTAGCAACACAGATTCTTTCGATGTACATATTATTTCACATATTGGATGGTTTTCTAAGTTCGTGTTGCTACCCGAAAGTTTAGCTTATTGCAGCAGATATGACAAGTTTTTCGTTTATCTTTATGTTTGTTCATATTCGATGGAATGGGTTAGATACGTTTCTGGTCGAAAATTTCTTTGTTCGTCTATGTCTATAATTGATGTACTAGACTTAAGGTAGATATCAAGAATCTTTTGAGGGTGGAATACTGGGATTATCTTATCCAGTTGGTGTGAGTTCAGGAAAAAAAAGGGGGAGGGAATTTATGTTTATAATGTTGTCACAACAGCTGACAAAATAATTGTAAGATGGAGTCCGATCCAAATTCTTGTTTTGTAAAATGGATGGACTTTGACATATTTTATGCAGACGCACACATATTCCTTGACTTCCTTGCTATATTCTTTATCGGAAACTCAGACTTTGGAAACACAGGACGTGCAGGCTTGTCTATTTTGTTCTCTTAGTACTTACTTTCCTATAAATGACCATTTCTTGTTAGTTCTCTAGAAGAATCAATCTGCAAATTCAATATCTATCATGGCATTGAAGCGATTTGTTCAAAGGAAGTCTTTTGCGATGCAGGGAGTTGGGATGGATTCATACACAGGTTTAATACCTTATCTTCACGGTGTTGTTAGGAGAAGGAAGTTTCTCCAAGGATTTCAAAGGCTCGAGAGAGGGAAAAGCCTCTGTCTTTCCGATGATGAACGGAGACATAAGTTGATTCTTCCGAAGAATAGGAAACCAAGTGTTATGCTAGGTTGTGGGTTATGGAGATGGTAGTAATTCTCTTGAGAACAAGAAAGACTACATATGAAATTATTTTATCGAGTTTGCATACTTCTGTTATAATGCTACTTGGTCATTTCTATGTTCGCCTATTTTCTCCTTCTACAAATTTTTGTCATCCACACAATTAATCATAAGGAAAAAGAAACATTTTCTAATGGATGTACGATATTAGCATTTTTTTCTACTCTAGGGTCACTTTTGCAAAGTTCCATTGGCACAATCATATGACCTGCTCGCCTCTGACTATAAAAAGGACAAATCCGCTCTCATGAAGAAGTAAAGTTGGCAAATACCACAAAAGCACAAATAGTGAAATTGATCTAACCAACAATTTGAAGGACTCCAAACTAATACCTAGATTCGGTTGGATTATCAAAGAAGGGTGACAGTAATTTGCTAGAAAGGAAGCAGCAATATCAGTATTGGAAAACAAAAGGAACATTAGTTATTTAAAATAGCTGCAGTGGTCTATTGGCCAAAGAGATGGAGTAACAACCTGAAAAATTAATGTTGGAATTTCATCAGAAGCTAAATTAGATGATAACAAAAACAAAATTGTAGGAAATAGTCGTTAATCTATTGTGTCCATCTTTTTTCCTCCAAATCGTATTCTCCTCCTTTATCCATGTCTTTTTGTGTTTTGCAAAGTCATCTTGATAGAGCTGAACATCTAATTTCAAATATAAAGAATTTTTATATTACTGATACAATATAACCTATTATAACTTAGTTAGTTATCATATTATTTTTTCAAGATCCAATTAATACTCATTAGCAATTACTTAACTATTATAACTTCAAGTGACTTGATCATGTAATTGATTTTTGTAAGTCAAAACAAAAAAGAACGAGAACGGCGTCGTTCTAATTGTCAGTCCTCCTCCTTTGTTCCTTGGTCAAACAAATAGCTCACAATCGTATCTCTCCCTCTCTCTTCCCATATGGAGCTATCAATTTCTCATCGTCTCTTCAACTCTTCTTCTTCTTCTTCTTCTTCTTCATCTCTACCTCCCCTTTTCAATTCAACAACTAGGGTTTCACAAACCCTTCTTTTCTCCACAAATAAATATCAACGAAGATCACAACTTTTCACTGGACTACACCACAAACTAGCTACTACTTCAATGGCAGCTCAAACAACGATTCCTCACGCTTTTGATAATGGGTCTTCGATTACTTCCTCTGAAACAGGTGACTCCATTTTCCTTACCCACTAATGAGTTTCACTTCTCTTCTCAAATAGGTTTTTCTTTCTTTTGTTAAGGAAATGGACTTGAATAGAGCATTATCGATGCAGTGAATTCATGTACCTGATTCGCTAAGAGTTTAAGTTCCATTCACTGACAATGTAAAAAATATTTACACAATCCGGTCAATTATGAGGTAATTACAAGTAAATTGTTTAATAAGCATTAAATGGTAATCTGGTAACAGTGGTGAGTAGCATACTATCACAGGTTAAACTACATTGGTGGTGTAAAAAAATCACTGTCAAAGCATAGAATATAACGTAAATTCTAGACTTTGATAGCCTGTAAAGAAATGTGCTGAATATAGTTCATATAGCTTACTCTTAACTAGTTTGGGATTGAGGCGAAGTCAATTTGATGTATTTATTGGGGGTTTTTGATAGGTCGTATTGGGGAAGTGAAGAGGGCTACTAAAGAGACGAATGTGTATGTGAAGATAAACCTGGATGGAACAGGTGTTGCGGAGAATAATACTGGGATCCCATTTCTTGATCACATGTTGGATGTAAGTGCTGCTATTTCTTCTGCTGAAAAAAAGACTTCTTTTTCGCCTGTTAGTTTTTTCTATGAGTATTTTAAAAATAAAAACAAAAAATTGATGAGTTTTCACCTGTTATTAGTAGTACTTACTCTTCGTCTCATTTTATGTGACGGTGTTGGATTGCCTACAAAGTTTAAAAAAGAAAGAAAGAAAGAAAGGCTTTTGAAACTTGCGATCTAAAATAAGCAATAGAAAAATGTGTGGCTAAAAAATCATCTCAAAAAAGTGTCATTCATTTTTTGGATAGACTAAAACTAATAGTATGCCACAGAAAATGGGATGGAGTGAGTAATAAATAAATAAGAGAAGTGTTCAGGCACACATTTAACAAGGTATCAAATTCAAGTCTCTCACCATCCTTCAATAGGAAATATTATACAAACTTGGGTGGAAAAATCAGGTTGGCACATGAGGGCATATTGAAGGCTTAAAATATAATGTCCCATGACTAACCGTATAAGCTTTTAGAGGTAGAACATGCTTAATTTCTTGGATATCATGTATCCTGATGTGTTATACGTAGGTAAAACAGCCTGAACAATAAGCACTTGTTGGACTACTCCTACATTTCCTTTTCTTTTTGGCAAAAATATGAAGCTTGTTCAAATCTTGTTCCCCTATTTTATCCCAACGGTTCGACCTAGTGGTCAATGAGGTGGGGTGAGAATCATGAGGTCTTAGGTTCAAATCCCAGCGGAGCCAAAAAAAGCCCCTATTTTATCCCAAGGGTTCGACCTAGTGGTCAATGAGGTGGGGTGAGAATCATGAGGTCTTAGGTTCAAATCCCAGCGGAGCCAAAAAAAAATTCTAAGTGATTTCTTCCTAACCTAAGCCTTGATGGGCCAAGTTACCTGGTTCCCCCGCTGATAGGAGGTGGCGGGTACTGGTGGAATAGTTGAGGTGTGCGCAAGTTAGCTTAAACACCACCGTCGTAAGAAAATAAGTAGTTCATTTATTCCTTTTGTTTCAAGAGTTATTGTTTGTGTACACCATTAAGAAATAAGATAACTGCAGAATGACAGGAAAGGATTGCATTTATGATTTGTATGCCTAGACCTTATCTCTTTTCTTGTCCATTTTCTAGAAGAAAAATATGGACGAAATTAAATAGTTAAAGATTCTGTCTTTGTCCTCTCCTTCGATTACATGTTTAGTTTTCTTCTTTTTATGATATAGTTTTTTTCTGAAGTTTACGATCTAATTTATATTGCTGGATGTGGATGAGTAGCTATTTGGTTTCTACTTCTCAGTTCAGATGCTGATTTACATCTGCAGTGCTTCTGGTATTCTGCTAGTACTGAACTTTGTTTATATTTCCTTAGCAACTCGCTTCACATGGGTTGTTCGATGTGCATGTAAAAGCAACTGGGGACATTCACATTGATGACCACCACACAAATGAAGATGTTGCACTTGCCATTGGAACTGTGAGTTCTCGAGGAGCTTATAATTCAGTAATTCAGAATTATATTCAGAATCCCATGTGTTCTTTCCATGTCTTGGTCTCTTTACTGAATTTTATCTGAGAGTGGTTGCGACATCTCGTTTTGACGGAGAGGCTTGTTTACTTGCTTGTGTCACTCCTCATTGTGTGTGGCATTCCTTTTTTTTTTCTCTTTAGAGACTTGACTTCTACTTTTGGTGACTTCTATATTTTGATTATCAAGGCGTTGTTGCAAGCACTTGGTGATAGAAAGGGAATTAATCGATTTGGTGACTTTTCAGCTCCATTAGATGAAGCACTGATTCATGTTTCACTGGTAAGTGATAACCTTATGGGAATACTAATTTTATTCCAGGGCAGTCATGTATGTTGTCAGATATTCTCTGTCTGAAGTGTAAAGATTATCAGCCTTTTACACCATCACAATGATAACTAATAGATAGCCCTACTGTTATCTCTAGTCAGAACTTTTACATACTTCCACAAAACAAGGTCTATACTTTCTTCTTTATTTCACCTGGAATGTGGTTTCTTGGAACCACAAAACTACCTCATAATATCTTCTATTTTTCTTTATTGTAATATGACTATTCACTGATTAGACAAGAATAATATTGCTCCGGTGTAGGAACAACTATTGTCTTTGGTTTTAGATCTTGATCTTTACGGGTTACTAGGAAAAAGAAGTTGAAAACAGCCCCATTGTATTTTGGTTCTTATGGAGGGAAAGAAATTGTCGGACTTTGATTTACACAAAAATTGAAAAAACTCTGTTGTTTTAGTTGTACTTATGATATTAAGAGGAAATTCCTGTTTGTATAAATAGTTGGTTAGATTTAGGGGTATAATGCACAACTATATATAGTATTATTTGGTAACAGCCACACGAGATATTAAGAAAATGTCATGATATATCAAATAAAATCATATTGATCTATTTATGCTCATAATCTGCACGTGTTTAACTATTTGATATTTAATTTATATAGGATTTATCAGGAAGGCCATATTTGGGCTATGATTTACAAATACCTACTCAGAGAGTTGGAACATATGACACTCAGGTTTGTCTAATCTTCTTATTCTACAATAACAGGGTCAGTGTCTCCAAGTTCCTTCATCATTTGACTTCAATTGTGAATGAGCATTTGTTTCTAGTATAATAGATGGAAGATTTTCTCCGTCTCCAGTATCAGATAGGTTTTCTCCATTGCTACCACCTGTTTGAATTTGGTTAATCAAATATTAGCTTCTAGGTTTTGATCAAATATGATGCTAGAGCCTTTTCATCCCTCTATTAATGTATATAACAAAATTTAGTTTGTGTACTAGGTTCATAGTAGAATCATCATATTGTGGTTTTGGATTCAGATTGTTTAACGTATGAATGTTGGATTTTGGGATGGTATAAATATTAAGTAATAATTTTACTATTAATAAAGTATATCAGTTCAAAATGTCCAAAGATAGAGCATGTGTCAACATCATATGTACATACCGAGTACTTTTACAACTAATTGTTACTATAGTTAAGAAAAGAAACAAATTGTATGCTCTCCTGGCCATAAAACATTAATCGTTTAAGCTGTGTAAGTTTTCGTTCATTTCTATATCTATTCTTTTTGGATCCTGCTGATTTGAATCACATTATTATGCTTAGCTGGTAGAACACTTCTTTCAGTCTTTGGTCAACACTTCTGGAATGACGCTCCATATTCGACAGGTAAATTCTTTTATGACCTGTTCAGGGGGTTTTGGGTGAGGGGGTATTTCGGTTTTTTAGTCGCTTATTTTTCTACCCTTCTTCTTTACTCTGGTTTTATACTCTTTATACTAAGATGTTGAATTTGTCTGGTCACAGCTTGCTGGAAAAAATTCTCATCACATCATTGAGGCAACTTTCAAGGCGTTTGCTAGAGCTCTTCGGCAAGCAACTGAATATGACTTGCGTCGTGGTGGAAGTGTGCCCAGGTTTGGTTATTTTTCTTTTCCTTTAAGTTTTTAAAACGGCTTATAAAGTGTCAGTATCATTGAGGTTATTGTTTAGGGGTGTTCGGTTTTAATTTCCCTGTAAGCTTGTAGTACTACTTGTAATCGAACAAAATCATTGGGCTTTAATTGTGTAAATATCTTCTTTCTTTCTTCAAGTTACCATTTCTTCTCCGCTTAGATTCATTAGAGCTCCTTTCCTTACATCAACCACCAGCAATTTACACATCATCCAAAAATCCTTTTATATTCAAACATGATCCCGGTAGACATACATGTCACGGACACACAAGATCACGGGAACTGACGTGTTATGAAAGAATGGCAATTTACTTTGATTTTTTTTTCTTCTGAACCTCAATTCCCTCCTTTTTATTGGTGCAGCTCAAAAGGGGTTTTGTCCAGATCGTGAAATATCTATTTCCGCAAAGATTCAGATTCTTTGAGTGAAGGTTGGTATTTTAGCATTTCAATATGTACAAATGAGTTAGCAATTGTTTAATATGGATAATCCTTCTTCAGGGAAATGATGTTCTGCTTATTACTTACAATTTGTCCCTTGCTGTAGTTTACTGCACTGCTGTTCTGCAAGTTATATCATGATTACCGAAGCCTTGTCGCAGAAAAAGATGGATCAATATACACCAGACCCTTCTCTAGCTCTCTTTCAAGAAATTATTTTGATATCTACAAATGCTACAAGATGAAAGCAGGCAGCTACTTTCAGTATTTCAGTTTTTATGTATGAAATGTTGGAGGTTTGACTGGTGATGGAGGCATTATGCTTTTGTTTGGTTGTAATCTTTTTTATTACCATAGTTCATTTGTACTTTCGTGAAGAAAGATTGCTTCTGTTCTTTTAAGTTGCCTATTACAAGGGTGATATTTTAAGAGGATATACGAATGAGCACACTAAAAGGTCTCTCTCTCTCTCTCTCTATCTGGAATGTATGGAGCAATCTATTCCAGCAAAACATGAGATGTAGCTTGACCGTATGCTAAGTCCAAGCAAATTTTTTTTTCTGTATTTTGTGGTTACCTGCAACTTTGAGCTTTTCATATGTTCTGCATTTTCATAATTTTGATTTTGGCTTTGATCAAAATGTGAGCGCTTCATATAGTATGTGAGAAACTACAGTCAGCATGACGATGTATACTCTCTTTGTTCTTTGATAGTAACAGAATGAAAAACAGACACAAAAGGATGTGGATTGTGTTGTCTCGGATACTTCAACGTAGTGGTTTTGGTATAATAGAACATGGACTTCATGTGGGGTTGGG
>MCJB01050597.1:216924-241187 GCA_002018475.1 Nicotiana obtusifolia
GGGGGGGGGGGGGGGGGGGGGAGATGGTAATACTTGCCGCTTGTGTGATCAAGAAGTTGAGGTGCAAGCCGTGGCGACAACCCCTTATAAAGTTACATACAATAAACCTGGTTCTTGTAAAGCAGGAGCTTAGTGCATTGATCCCTCTTCTTTTTTCTAGAAGAGGGACTTTATTGTTCGACCAAATATTAAGACTGTCGACGTGCCATGACTTAGTTTACTTGCTTCAGTGAAGGGCTTCAATAAATTGAGTGGTGACTGGATTACTCACCTTTAACATTGAATATTACAGAATATATTTTATATCAGAATTCTTTGAAAGTAGGTTGCATAACATGCATTCATGGTTACGCCCAAATGAAACCTTTGAATTGAGGAACCTTTTATTTGTATTCGGATAATATTCCTTTCTTTGTCTAGTGTCTATTTTTCACAAAATTTAGGTCACATTTGGAACAGATGATTTGGTCACCAACATCAAACAAAATATCATTGCGACAGGGCTGATGGAAAGAAGGGAAAAAAAACAAATGCAACCAAAAATACTTCAATAAAGTGTATCTTTATCAAATAGACTACATTAGTTGAGCATGTCCTCACATCTCACTCAAAAAGAAAGGAGTGTTCACTCGTGAGAATCGTGCAACAGAAGATACTATATCACATTAACCTCGTTTAATATGTAAATCAAGAATCATTTTAGAATGTATTTTTTTAAACAGTGGTGTCTGTCCCTGTCCGAGTCCAGCTTGAGTGCACCTTGAATATACCCCATGTTACAATGCTTCTTCTGCTTTATTCAGATCATCTAAGATCTCTAGCTTTATCTCTTCTGGAAGTGGAGCAGATGGGCCTGCCTTTGAATAAAAGCTGGCCAAAGATCTAATAGCTTTCTCTAGCATAACATATGACTCCTGCAAGTACAGTACTAAGTCAAAACAATGACCAGATGCAACAAAACTGGGGAAGACATGGATGTGTTTCAACTCTCAAATATTTATGTTTCCACTACAGGAGGAAAACCCCCGTAAACTATAACTTTTAAGTATTCTGCATGCTAGAGTAGATTGATGCATAAAATCATCAGCATGTCAAGAATTATATGTCATGTGGAGTCTTTAGCTGGGTGTAGACAAGTGCGGTCATGACAAGCCTCGAGGAAGAAGCCCCGGCCTAAGTTGCTCGGACTTGGGTGCTGTGTCCGATACAGTTGCGGATTTAGAGGTCGGATCTTTCATGATCTAAATCTTAAGATTTGGCGGTACGGATCCAGATACGGGTACGGGTGTGATGATTCAGCTAAAATAATTCAAATATCTAAAAATAGAGTTATAAAAATATGTCTAAATTATAAGACATTATATGGAAAACTTACAAGGTATTCCGAGAAGGAGAAAATATTGATCAAGAGGAGAATCCGAAAAGGAGATAAAAGGAATTGGACTCACATATAAATTTTTATATACAAGGTATTCCATTTTCTTTGATTTCACTCTAGATAGAAAGTATGGATGTCGAGCATTAGGGTTGTAGGTTAGGGGGTAGTCAAGCGTTTTCCCTCGTTGTACCCGTTAGTCTGATGGAGTTTTGTCTAGGACTGCTAGTAGTTTTTGTTGTGTGCACACTATTTCTCTCGTTTTGCATAGTATGGGGTTATTTGCTGTCTCTTTCGATGCATATTATTATTTTCTGGTTTCTTTTGTTGTTACGGATTTATTCTTTTGTTCTTTTCTAATATTATTGTCCTCTCTGTTAAGCCGAGGGTCTTCCAGAAACAGCCTCCCTATCCCTGGGATAGTAGTAAGGTCTGCGCACACTCTACCCTCTCCAGACCCCATTAGTGGGATTCTACTGGGTTGTTGTTATTGTTGTTTGTCACTCTAGCATTTCTTAAACCGAATTCTCTGTCGATTTTGGTCAAAATACCCAAAATCGATTGACCAAATCCAGTACGGATCCCACACCCATACCTACACCCATGTCGTGTCGACACAGGTGCGGCATCGAAAGTGAAGAGTTTGAGCAACTTAGGCCCTAGCAACTCCATGCCAGCAGCCGCAGTAGAAGGGGAGCAACTATTCTTTGGAATGACTGGCGTAGGTCCATGAAAGTAAAGGATTTTTACTAATTGATAAGGTTATATCACAAGATGTTAAAGACTTCTTTCAGACAGTTGATTTACACAAACTCTAAAGCTATTGCAACTGATGAGTTAGTGATGAAAGAAGGCAGTAATTCTTGCAAAGGTGCATCAACAACCAGATTTCTTCTGTCTTCTTTTCTGCAATCTGTGCTCTAGCACTGCCAAACTCAAATGCAGAATTGAATTGGAAGAGCATGCTCCCATGCTACAATAGTTTTTAGCGCCGCAAACGTGACTCTAAAATGAGAAAACAGCCACTAGAAATCTTTCTAGCTCTGCTAGCTAAAGAAGTCTGAGAACCATTTACTGAACAGCAGAATTTTAGAAACCGTACAGGTAGATGTTTGAGAAGAAATAATTCCATTTCAAGACATTATGCAAGGTAAAATTTGGAGTTACTCTGACTTTAATTTGTTGATCATGGAGATCTAAAAGGTGCTCTAGAAACAAGAAATGAACTTTGCACTGTCGACGAATTATACCAACCACCTGAGAAGTCGAGGTTCTATGAAATTGAAATTTGAAGTTATTATGTCATGCGAGCCTCTTCCTTAGCCAACAGGAAATATTTTCCAAAATTGCTGTGTATATTTGGAAACAACGAATCCATAATATTGCACAAAGTACTACAACTTTTGCATGAGCTACAGTGCAATAACATTCTACTTTTTGTTTGTTGAAAAAGGATTACCTCATTGACTACTGATTTTTGTCCTCTCCATCCACCTAGGTATTCCCTGATGGATTCCTTTGCTGCATCAGCTGTTCGTCTAAACTTGGACATGTCATTCGGGTCTTCCTTTACTGATTCACGCAATGTCTTCACCACCTCTCTTGCAGATTTCAAGTAATCCTTTGGTAAAACTTTTCCCGCCTTTGTTTTCTCATTTGGATCAAACAAGGACTTAATAGCCCCAGCCACACCTTCATCCTTGTCTAGAAACTCTTCATCCTTTGCGCAAGCTGGTAGCACCGTTAAGCCGCAGTTGAATGCTATAAGTGTAACCAAAGGACTAACAAGAAGCTGGCGCCGAGTTGCTTCTTCTTTAGATGATAATATACCAGAACTCTTTGATTGTAGTGTATCTGTTTTGTTGAAAAGAACTGCAACCAGTAAAAGAAAATTGTCAAGAATGAGGAACGATTCAATCATGATATTATGTAGATAAAGTACTCATGTGAGGTCTATAGATGTCAAGGACACAGCACAATATAAGACGACGAAGAAGAAAAATCTGACTAGACATCAAAACAACCTCCTGATGATTGAGAACGAAAGAGACAAGTAAACCTAAAAATAAAGCTAAGACACACTTAGCTGTTCTTCTTTGGATATAATAAGAAAAAAGGAAGGAGCATGTTCACAACACAGAAGTCCTAGTACTATTATCATCTATCTGTTAACAAAATTTTCTTCCTTAGTTTTGCTTATCCTATGTCTCTCCAAACCCAACTTACTTGCCAGTCCTTCACTCACAAAACAAGTCTAATACCTTATCCCTCTAGGTAAGCTACTATTCCTCAGCCAACTGTAGGCTAATAACCTTTGAATTGTTGCAATCAATGAAAATGGTCACAGACTAAATCAGCTCAAAGACTGAGAATGTGTGCAAATGAAATACTAGTTATGCAGTTACAAGTAAGACATGCATTACACTGCCTTACTTTGGACCAGCTCCTGGGGTGGGGGTTCCTGTTATACAGAGAAAACTGGAACTTAAAGAAATTCTATACTAGGTTCCCATATTCATCGCCCTTCCTATTTGTTAAAGGATTCCAACACTGTCATGATAGTGCATACATAAAGTGCTATCTAGAGTTACCTATTGTTATAGGTCAATTTAACCTGATTGCATAAAAAATCTATACAACTTAAACTCGCTGTTAAAAAACATCAAATGCGAAAAAGCTTACATTCGTCACTGCCTTGAATCTTCTTAGTAGAGCTGGAAATGGAAAATGGACAAACATTCATCGGAATAAAGAAAGCCATCCTAACTCAAGCTACCCCATAAACATCAGAAGAAACCTTCACAAAATAAGAACCAAGTTAAAAGTCATTAGCTAATTACCATATCAAAAAGAAAGAAAATAGAATCATTAGCTAATTAATCCAAACTAATACAATAAACTGATTTTGAAACAACACTTCCTATTTAGCAACATGCAAAATCATGTTTCCATACTCAATCCATAAATGTTAACAGGAATACCAATATGCTCCTATATAAAGTGGACCTCCAGAAATCAAGAATGTATAAATAACAGTGCCAAAATAAAATTCTATCCTCTTAACCATAAAAAAGAGGGAATTGGGATAAACCCAAAAGTATTTAATTAGCACTCTTTGGGCAATTGAGTAGCTGAAATTACTACCAAGAAAGAAAGAAAAATAGAACACCCACCAAAGAATAGACACATAGAATACTCAGTTTGGGTGGATAGAGGAAAATCTGGAGAACAAATATAGGTGGAAATTGACAGAGAAGAAGAGTGGCAGTAGCAGCAGCTCTTAGTGACGGATACTACAGACAGTCTTGTGAAGTGAAATGTATGAGATATCTTTCAGTTTGGTTCACTGATTGAATCGTCGAAGGGACAAAATTATGGGCAAGTTACTTTAAACACCCTCGTATTACAACAACAGTTGCACTTGGGTACCTTCAAAGTTCTGCGTGTAAGCGGAGGGAACTAAACAAATAACACACATGCATAAAATAAAATTACTTAACTACACAATATAATTTTTCAGCGAAGGTTCCGCCAGTGCCCACTCAATAATCTCCTCTTCCATCTCTCCTTCCCTTTTATTTACTCGTAAAACAGTAAAGTTGAATTTATAGTGTGGTTTATAGACAAGCGATTTGATTTGATCTAAAAACAATAGATAAATAAGAATAAAACTAAGATTACCGATTGAAATTAAAGGAGATAACAAGCCTGATTAAAGACTTAGCCTTTCTGATGAGAAGAGTAGATGTAATGTTCAAATATTAAAATTGAGTGTAATATGATAGTAGATTATAGCTTTTCGTATACATAATATTTCATGTCCTACAATGGTTGTTAATCCTACTATTTATAGCCTTTTAAGGGGACAAAATCCTCAAATCAAGCACCTCTTAAAAGAGAATGAAATCGCAATTGATGAGGCATAACGGTTGGCTTTAAATGCAAATATTCTCTATAACGGTTGTCCAGTGAATGTTACCCGATGACAAAGCTTCAGAATCTTTACTATCAGTTGCTCTGTCTTCGAGGCTGGTTTGGTGCTGATTGTTCGCTGCTTGCAACCGGTGACAGTTGTTTGCTGACTCATACCCTACCTGTCTTCAGTGCCACGTGTCACTCTATTATTCGCCCAATTCTCATCAGGTAGTTTTATCCCATACACATTTCCTCTTATGAATTAAAAACTAAAAAAAATATGTATGTGCAATCATATAAAATAATGTTATGTTACACGTTTCTTTTGTAATTTTTTAATGTTGAAATATTTTTTATGTATTGACGGTGTTAAAAATATTACATGATTACATATAATAAAAAATAAATTTATTCTTAACTTACAATTAATAATATGTTACTTATTATAAGAAGTTAAATTATACTGATACAATTACAAAAAATTAAAGTAATTTTTAAGTACCAGTTGACCAACGTAAATACCATAAACTCCACAGTCAACACTTTCACTCTAGTTTTTTTTAGTTTTAGATCTCACTGATAAGTATTATTCTCTCAGTCTCAATTTATGTGATGGTGTTTGACAGAGCATATAATTTAAGGGGGAGGGAGGGGGGAAACGTTCAAAACTTGTGATCTAAACAAGTAGATAATTCTGTGGTTATAAATCATATAATTAAAGGTAAAATGAACATGCTAAAGTTATATTGACAATAACTATAGAAAGATATTATTTTTGGACTAGCTAAAAAAAAAGTATCACATAAATATAGCGCTCCGAAAAGTTTCGAAGTGTTTAAGATCCATTTTAAGGTTATGAGGCGCGAAACGTGTTGTTTACATGCTAATAAGAGCTAATAAATATAATAATACTATTTGGACATGAAAATATATATGGGACATATGGAACATATTAAGTATGTTTAGAAGTGGGAAAAATAGTTTGGAATAAGTTGGAAACATTAAGTGAAAAGATGTCCAATGTCACACATAACCTGACTTTGACGAGTATAACTCTCAAGCTATAAAGAGCTTTTATATAGTTTTTGATTCTAAATTATATCCCTTCGAGCCTAGTTTCCGATGTTGCAAATTATTCATCAATTTGAGCGCTGTACGAAAAGTTATGAGCATCTTACTAAAAGGTATATGATAAGGTATAAAATGCATAGCGCCGAAGTACAACTCACTGCAACAGTTGGACTGTGTAAAAGCAACGACTAGCAGCCTCATATTTTTGGGAAATTTCGAGTTGAGGTTTGGAATAAAGTTAGAGATTGATCTTGGGATTTTGTTTGCTAATTAAGATAAAAGATTTTGGAGTTTTGAGTTAATTACTACTTCTAAATACTAGTATTAACATCGTTCAGCCTTTTAATTCTCTGCAATCTTTCACGTTGTTCAGGAATACCAAATTTTTCAAACTTTGGATTTTGTGAAAAATAAATTCACAAAGGTAATTACAATAACTCAAACTCATTTATCATGAGTAGTCGAAAATATTTGTGGCATTTGTTTCAAAATGGTTGCAAGGTTAAATCATGAAACACTAGTTTATTTCATTGATAGGCTTTAAATGATGAAATATATTGGCTCCAAAGAATATTATAATATTATTGTTGGATTAGTTAAAGGTGAATAACTAAGATTCTCCTAAATTGGAGGATTATGTAGTACTGAGATTGAACCAGTATAAAATACTTAGATGATCAAATGGTGTTGTTGTGAGTTGGTTGTAATGAGAATAAGTTCTTGAATGTAAATTGAAGATTGTCACGACCCTAAAATTCCACCTTAGGTAGTCGCGATGGCATCTAGTATCTAAGACTAGGTAAGCCCAACACACATTGAAAATTTAGAAGAAATAACGACTAAGATATTAAATTAACTGATAAATCTCATGATAACACCAATACGCAATAACAATCACATAATCCTCAAAATCGGTGGAACAAGGTCATAAGCTCTAAAGATATACATTAAGAATCTCTAAATATAACTCTATTTCATATGAAGATAAAAAATAGTAGAGGCAATAACAGAAGATGACTCTGCGACCTACGAATGTGAAGCAGGTATACCTTGAAGTCTCCGAAGCGTCTAAATCAGCTCACTAACGTCTGGCACGGGCAGAAGTACCTGGATCTGCACAAAAATGTACAGAAGCATAGCATGACTACACCACAACGGTACCTAGTAAGTATCAAGCCTAACCTCGGTAGAGTAGTGACGAGGCTAGGTCAAGACACCTACTAGACATAAAAATCTGAGAAAAATATTAATATAATTTAATAACGGAAAGTAAAGAATTAAATGACAACAAAATAGCACAATGATATAATGCTAATAACGGATATAAAAGCAATAAAGGATTACGAGAATGAGCATATGATAAGAACAACAAGTAATCAAATTCAGGTAAAACAAATGAAGGAATAACAATAGTCGTTCCATCGACAAGCTCTTTCAATATATAATGTACAACAAGAATCACAACCGAGGCACCATACCTCATTTTTACATTTCACTAGTCATAATCTCAATCTTCCTTATATCAACGCGTGAGCCTTGCATTTATTTTAAAAATATTTTTGCTGAAATAGCTACAGGCGTTTTAGCCCCCTTATCTCACCGCATGGCTTCAAGTAATTTTCTTACTAGCAACATGCGTATAAATCACTTCTTTCTCACCGTATTCATTTCAATACCCACCTTATACCACAGTATGTGTATCAATATCACAATACACTAATCAACTCGCACCACATGTGCTCATCTGCCACAACATTACCAAATCAACAATAACAATATTATTACAACACATAGCCCATGACTCAACCACAATGTGTTCAAGAATCTCAATAATAACAAAATGAATGAGAAACAACTCAACAAGGAAAGATATCTCGGTAACTAACAACTTCAACCTCAATGTATTATTAGCTTTCACAATTACAACTTCAACAACTCACAATGAAGATATTCCCATGAAATGACAACTTCCAATTCAAGTGCATAACATAAGCTTAGCAATGAAAGGGATAACATAAAATAGCAACTATGTCTAAATGCATGAGAATAACTCAATAATGAAAAGAATAGAATGTAAAAACAACTACAAATAAAGGCACATAAGGGAAACATCAACAATGAAAACTAGCACATGTAATAACAACTCCAAATAAGGCATGCAGGAATAATTTTGACAACAAAAGATAGAAAAACAGTAATAACTTCAATTAAGTGCCTAAAAGTAACCTAAGAGTCTAAATCGATCAAATACCACATATAAGCCCGTACACACACTCGTCACTACGTGTACACGTCTTTCATATTTCAAATAATACAATCAACCCAATTCCTAAGGTGTAGTTCCCCCACACAAAGTTAGACAAGATACTTACCTCAACTGGGCCAAATCAACACTCAAAAATCGCCTTTTCCTTAAAAATCGTCTCTACATGGCTCAAATCTAATAAAAAATAACTTAATATCATCAAACAATGCGAGAGAAATCAATTTCGATTAATAAAGCCACGATGTTTACACAATTTCCGAAAAGTCAGCCCCGAGCCCGCCCAATCAAAACCCGAGACCAAGGGTATATTTTGACTACCCATAACCCCACGAGTCCATATATGTACTTTATTTTCAAATACGAGTCCAATTCGACTTTCACATCCCAAATTTTCCCTAAATTTCTCTTGGTTCTCATAATTTTGATGTTAAATCTCATATATAATCATGTAATGTAGTTCAATAATTTATAAAAATCACTTACCCAATGATTGTAGGTGAAAATTTCCTTTCCAAATTGCCTCATACCCAATCTAGGGTGTAAAATGAGAGAAATGAGATCAAATTCTAACTTTCCAGCCCTTTTATTCAGTTGCAGATGTTGCAATTGCGACATTGGGTTCGTAATTACGAAAAAGGACTTGCAATTGCTGCATCTGACAGACTTGAGGAATGTTGCAAATGCGACACCGATTTCATATTTGCAAAGTCTGCTCCTCTTGCAAATGCGACCACTTGATCACAATTGCGAACCTACCCAGTCCCAGCCTTGCTTCGCAATTGTGAGTGAGGCATCGTAATTGAAATACCTGCCCTCCACCCTAATGTTCACTTCACAATTGCGAGGCTGGTGCTCACAATTGCGATAACTGGAGCACTAGAACACCAGCAACCCAAAAAATAAGTTCAATCCAATCCGAAACACGTCTGAAACTCACCCGAGCCCTCAGGGCTCCAAACCAAAATCCATACAAGTCTAAAAATATCATATGAACTCGATCGCATGATCAAAACACCAAAATAATATCTAGAACCACGAATCGGACATCAAAACGCATGAATTCAAAAGAAAACCTAAGTACCTCTAGAATTTCAACCAAGCATCTGAATCCTATCAAACCAACTCTTAATGACATCAAATTCTGCGGACAAGTTTCAAATACAAAAAAGGACCTATTCCAAGTTCCAAAATCAAATTCCAAACCCGACAGCCACAAAGTCAACCTACAGTCAAACTTAGAAAAACTTCTAAACCTCAAATTGCCAAATTTCGGCAAAGTAAGTTAAATCAACCTAGGGACCTCCGCATTTGATACCGGGAATACGCCCAAGTCGAAAATTATAATACGAACCTATCGAAGCCATCAAAATATCATTGTGGGATCGGTTTTACAAAATTCAAACTTTGGTCAATATTTCTAACTTAGGCTTCTAAACCAAGAATCAAAGGATCCAAATCAATCCAATACCTCCCCAGAATGAAACCAACCAACCCCACAAGTCATAAAATCACAAATACACATGTTTGAAGCATCAAAAGGGGAAATATGGCTCAAATACACAAAACAAGTGGTCGGGTTGTTATATTCTCCCCTCCTTAAAAGAAACGTTCGTCCTCGAACGTGCATAGAGACATACCTAAAGTGACGAAAATGTGAGGATAATGACTCTGCATGTCGTGCTCGGTCTCCCAGGTCGCCTCCTCGACCGGGTGACCCCTCCATTGAACCTTCACTAAAGCGATGATCTTGGACCTTAACTATCAGACCTACCTATCTAAGATAGCCACCGGCTCCTCAACATAAGTCAAATCCTTGTCTAATTGGACTGAGCTGAAATCTAATGCATGTGATGGACATAATACTTCTGGAGCACGGAGATATTTAACATCAAGTGAACTACTGATAAGTTGGGTGATGCAAGTCTGTAGGCCACCTCACCAACTCTCTCAAGGATCTCAAAAGGACAAATATACCTAGGGCTTAACTTTCCATTCTTCCCAAATCTTATCACACCCTTCATGGGTGAAACTCTGAGAAAAACCCTCTCGCTCACCATAAATGCTACATCACGAGCCCTCCGATTAGCATAACTTTTCTGCCTAGACAGTGCTGTACGAAGCCGATCCTAAATCAACATGACTTTTTTCAAGCATCCTGAACCAAATCGATGCCCAACAACCTAGCATTGCCCCGCTCAAACCAACCAACTGGAAAATTACACTGCCTCCCAAGTAAGGCCTCAAAAGGAGCCATCTGAATACTCGATTGGTAGCTGTAGTTGTAGGAAAACTATGCGAGCGATAGAAACTGATCCCAAGAACCCCCGAAATCCATAACACAAGCACCTAGTATATTCTCCAAATGCGCTCGGACCGCCCGTCCATTTGGGGATGAAATACCGTGCTCAGCTCGACCTGTGTGCCTAACTCACGTTACACAACTCTCTAGAAATGTGATGTGAACTGCGTGCCTAGGTCGGAGATAATAGACTCCGACATCTCACGGATATAGATTTGAGCTAGCTGCTCTCAAGAGTAGGTAGTCACAACTGGAATAAAGTGTGCAGACTTGGTCAGTCTATCCATAATAACCCACACTATGTCAAATTTCTTCAAGGTTCGTGGGAGTCCAACAACAAAATTCATGGTAATACTCTTTTACTTCAAATCTGGAATCTCAAGTCTCTGAAGCAAACTGTCCGACCTCTGATGCTCGCACTTCACCTGCTGACAGCTCAAACACCGAGCCACATATTCTACTATATCTTTCTTCAGTCTTCTCCGCCAGTAGTGCTGCCTCAATCTTGATACATTTTAGCGATACTTGGATAAATGGAATACCGTGAACTCTGGGCCTCCTCAAGAATCAACTCAAGCAACCCATCCACATTGGTCATACATATTCGACCCTGCATCCACAACACCCCATCATCGCCAATAGAGACCTCCTTGGCATCGTTGTGCTGCACTGTGTCCCTAAGGACAAGCAAATGGGGGTCATCATATTGACGTGCTCTGATGTGCTCATACAAAGAAGACCAAGAAACCATGCAAGAAAGAACCCAGCTAGGCTCCGAAACATCTAACCTTACAAACCAATTGGCCAAAGGTTGAACATCCAGTTCTAACGGTCTCTCCCCAGTTGGAATATATGCAAGGCTACACATACTCTCAGCCTTCCTACTCAAGGCATCAACCACCACACTAGCCTTTCCGGAATGATACAAAATGGTGACAGTCCAGAATAGCGTGATAGGGCGACAACCAATCCATGCCTAAGATCACGTCAAAGTACACCATACTGAGTAGAAGAAGGTCAACTCTGGTCTCATAACCACTGATAGTGACCAAACACAATCGTGAAACATGGTCTAAAATAATAGAATCTCCCACGGGTGTGGACACATATATACAGGAGCACTCAAAGAATCACGAGATATATACAAATATGGAGCAAACTAAGAGGACATATACGAATAAGTGGAACCCGGATCAAATAAAATAGATGCATTCCTATGACAAACCCGAGCAATACTTGTGATAACAGCATCCGACGAAACATCCTTAGTCCTACCCAAAAAAGCATAGAAATGAGCTTGACCTCCCCCTCTAGGGCGACTTCTACCCACCTGAACTCCACCCCTAGCTGGCGGTGCAGGTGAAGCGGCAACTGGAGCAGCAACCATGGCTTGTGAACCCTGTGGAATCCATGAAGCCTGTGTAGTCTGTGGAGGTATACCCCTCCTAAGTCTGGGCCAGTCCCTCACTATATGTATGGTATCACCATACTCGAAACAAGCTCTCGACGGACGTGGCTGCTGATACTGACTCTGGCTTGGTCGGTTAGATTGACCACTAAAGGCACCCAGTGTAGGAGGTGCATTGGAAAATGGTTGTGCATAATGGGCAACCTAAGACCTCGGAATAGCTGGAACACTGCTAGTAGCTGGAAGTGTTGAATGAACTGGGCGGCTCACATAGCCTCTTCCATGACGAGCTGTAACCGGAGCATGGGCACCATTATATCCTCCAGAATCTCGAGGCTTCTTAGCCTCCCTGTCCTCCCTCTTCGGCCCCACATACCCTCCATCCTCTGAGTGATCTCTACAACCTACTAAAATAGAGTATCTACCGCTAACTCTCGCGCCATGCTGAAGATGAGACCATAACTGATCCCCTTGATGAATCTGCAGACTCATTCTCTGACTATAGAAACCAAGGCAGGTGCATGTCGAGACAACTCACTGAATCTGATGGCGTACTCCGACATAGACATAGTCCTCTGACAAAGCTGCTCAAGATTTGTGTACCATGCATTCCGAAGGGTCTGGGAAACAAACTCCCTCAAAAATATATCTAAAAAGTGAGCCCAAGTGAGTGGGAATGCATTAGCTTGCCTACCCTCCTCATAAGCCTACCACCACCTATATGTTGCTCCTGACAACTAAAATGTAGTAAAGGTGACTCTGCTCACCTTCACAATGCCCATGGTGCAGAGAATACAACGGCACTTGTCTAGAAAACCATGTGCATCCTCAGTAACTGCACTACTGAAAGTAGGCGGATCATACTTCTTGAACCTCTCAAGTCTCCTCTACTCCTCCTCAAATGCCTCCGGCCTGACCTCAGGCTGGACAAGAATGACGACTTATGCTGATATAACTCCCGGAACCTGATCAACATGGACCTGCTGCTCTAGAGTACGGACCGCGGGAGTCGGAGCTCCTCCCCCAGCTTGAGATGTAGCTGGTGCAACAGGGATCAATTTTATCTAAAGTACCGAACATGCTCAGGAAATGTGCTAGGGTCTCTTGGAGTCCAGGAGTAACAACAACCACCTCGGGTGCCTGTCCCCCAACGGAGCTACTGGTGCCCCCTCAGTCACTACTCGGGTAGGTGCTCTAGCTGCAGCACGTATCCCTCTTCGGCCTCTACCCCAGAACCTATCCTGGCATCTCACGGCTCTAACAAAGGGCGTGGGTGTCTGATCATCTGATCCAGCAATGTGTGTCCTCACCATCTATGAGAGAATAGAAAAACAAAGGCTCAGATTTCAAAATCAACAAATTCGCACGATAAGGAATCAAAGAAGTGGAATTTTTCTAATAGTTCCGTAGCCTTTCGAAGATAAGTACAAATGTCTCTGTACCGATCCACAAGGCTTTACTAAATTTGCTTATGACTTGTAGCACCTATAAATCTAGAACTCTGATACAAACTTGTCACGGTCCCAAAATCCCACCTTAGATAATTGTGATGGCACCTAGTCTTAGGTAATTGTGATGGCACCTAGTCTCTAAGACTGGATAAGCCTAACACACATTGAGAATTTAGCAGAAATAATGACTAAGATATTAAATTAACTGATAAATCTCATGATAACACCAATACGGAATAACAATCATATAATTCCCAAAACTAGTAGAACTTAGTCATAAACTCTAAAGATATACGTTAGGAATCTTTAAATACAACTCTGTTTGATATGTAGATAAACAGTAGTAGAGGAAATAACAAAAGGTGACTCTAAGACCGGCGAACGCCATGCAGGTAAACCTTAAAGTCTTCGAAGCATCTAAATCAGCTCACTGACTTCCAGCATGGGAAGAAGTACATGGATCTGCATAAAAATGTGTAGAAGCGTAGCATGAGTACACCACAACGGTACCCAGTAGGTATCAAGCTTAACTTCAGTAGAGTAATAACGAGGCTAGGTCAAGACACCTACTAGACATAGAAATCTAAGCAAAATATTAATATAATCTAATAACGAAAAATAAAAAGTTAAATGACAACAAAGCAGCACAATGATGTAAGGCTAATAACAAATATTAATTCAGTAAAGGATAAAAAGAATGAGCATATGATAAGAACAAGTAATCAAATATAATCAAATACAAGTAAAACAAATGAAGGAATTACAATAGTTGTTCCATCAACAAGCTCTTTCAACATATAATGTACAATAAGAATCACAACCGAGGCACCACACTTTATTTCCATGTTTCACCAGTCATAATCACAATCTTCCTTATATCATTGCGTGAGCCTTATATTTATTTTAAAAATATTTTTTTCGGAAATAGCTACATGCATTAGCCCTCCTAATCTCACCGCATGACTTCAAGTAATTCCGTTACTAGCAACACGCGTATAAACCCCATCTTATCTCACCGCATGCATTTTAATACCCACCCTTATACCATCGCATGCGTATCAATATCACAAAAGAATAATCAACTCGCACCACATGTGTCCATATGCCATAATATTACCAAATCAACAATAACAATGTTACCACAATACATAGCCTAAGGCTCAACCACAATATGCATAAGAATGTCAATAATAACAAATGGATTAAGAAACAACTCAACAAAGGAAAGACATCTCGGTAACCAACAACTTCAACCTCAATGTATTATTAGCTTTCACAACTACGACTTCAACAAATGAAGTTATTCCCATAAAATGGCAACTTCTAATTCAAGTGCATAACATAAGCATAATAATGAAAGGGATAGCATGAAATAGCAGCTACGTCTAAATGCATGAGAATAACTCAACAATGGAAAGAATAGCATGTAACAACAACTACAAATAAAGGCACATAAGGGAAACCTCGACAATGAAAACTTGCACATGTAATAACAACTCCAAATAAGGAATGCAGGAATAATCTTGACAACAAAAAATAGAACATACAGTAATAACTTCAATTAAGTGCCTAAGAATAACCTAAAAGACTAAACCGATCAAATACCACATATAAGCTCATGTACACACTTGTCTCCTCATGTACACATCTTCTACATAACTCAAATAGTACAATCAACCCAATTCCTAAGGGGTAGTTCTCTCATACAAAGTTAGACAAGATACTTACCTCAACTAGGCCAAATCAACACTCAAAATAGCCTTTCCCTTAAAATTCGCCTCCGCGCGACTCAAATGTAACAAAAATGACTTAATATCATTAAACAATGCAAGAGAAATCAATTTTGATTAATAAAGCTAAGATCTTTACATGATTCCTCAAAATTCAACAAAGGTCAACTCCGGGATCGCCTGGTCAAAACTCGAGTTCAAGGGTAGATCTTGACTACCCATAATCCCAAGAGTCCATATATAAGCTTTATTTTCAAATTCGAGTCCAATTCGACTCTAAATTCCCATTTTCATTTTCAAAGCATACAAATTTTCCCAAAATTTCTCTTTGATTCGCATAATTTTGATGTTAAATCTCATATATAAAATCATGTAATGCAGTTGGAAATTGATCAAAATCACTTACCAAAAGATTGTAGGTGAAAATAACCTCTGCAAATCGCCTCCTACTGAGTCTAGGGTTCTAAAGTAAGAGAAATGAGATCAAATCCCGACTTTCTAGCCTATTTATTCAGTTACAGATGTCGCAATTACGACACTAAGTTCAGAATTACGAATTCTCGCAATTGCGAAAAAAGGACTCACAGTTGCGGCACCTGACAGACTTGAGGAATTCCGCAAATGCGACACCGACTTCGCATTTGCAAAGTTTCCTCCTCTCGCAAATATGACCACTTGATCGCAATTGCGAACCTACCCAGTCCCAACCTTGCTTCATAATTGCGAGTGAGGCATCGCAATTGCGATAGCTGCCCCTTACTGTTCACTTCGCAATTACGAGGCTGGTGCTCGCAATTGCGGTAACTGGAGCACCATCAACCAAAAAGTGAGCTCAATCAATCCGAAACATATCAGAAACTCACACGAGTCCTCAGGGCTTCAAACCAAACATCCACACAAGTCTAAAAACATCATATTGTCATGAACCAAAGTCTCAACTTGATGTGATGGAACCTGACACACTTACTAGGCAATCTAACAATCACATAACTTCTAAACATTTGAATAAAACAACTTTAATAAACTCAACAACGGAAAATCTCATAAATATCTGATAAAAGTAGCTGAAACTCTATTACAACCATCCCATCACCTGGTGTCTACGAGTACATGAGCTCTATAATATCTCAACATAAGACAAACTCTAGTACGACTGTCTGAATAGTAGAACAGTACTGAAGAAAATAAAAGGAAGGAGAATCAAGGTCTACGGGCGTCATAACAGCTACCTCAAAGTCTCCAAGTAGGTAGTAGTACCAATCTAGAAATCACCGTATCCAGATGTACTTGGATCTACACACGAAATGCAGAGTGTAATATGAGTACAACCGACTCAATGTACTCAATAAGTATCATAGCTAACCTTGACGCGGTAGAAGAAGCACTAATTATAAATGCTACTAGCTATAAGCTGTACGGTTCTATCATTTTAACAAGTACAGAACAATAATAAAATCAAGTCATAAAGCACAGGAAGAAGCATCTGTGTGTGTATGTGTACAGTTTCTCAAACACTCTACTCAGTCAATGTTCGGCATATAAAGATGATATACAGTTAAATCAGGTAAATAATCATGGAAATTGCAAGTAAAAAATGAAATGAAAAATCCAAACAACCACTGGCCATATTTCCTCAACCTTTCCAATTCCATACCAAACTACTGATCAACTTTCCTCAATATTCACGTGTACACCATCAAGAGAGAAACATAAAAGGGTAACCCTAGGGAGATGGATCCACATCCATACACAAGCACGGCCAATTCAACGTGCTACCAACCCGGCGTGGTCATAAGCTCATTATCATAATCCACCCGGCATGATCACAGGCATAACAATACAACCCACCCGGCATGGTCACAGGCATAATAACACAATCCGTCCGGCGTGGTCACAGGCATAACAACACAATCCGCCCGACGTGGTCACAGGCACACCAACATAATTTTCCTGGCATGGTCACAGGCACCCAGTCCAATCACATCATACATGAGCAAATAAACAAGAATACATGTATGTGATGAATAATTAACAAATCTCATGTTCCTGGACTGGGAAAAAAAGGACATGCTAAGTGTAGGCATGTGCAAAGTGTGCTATCATAGCTCGAATCAACAATTTCATCACGTAATAGCATTTATCAAGTTCATTCAGGGATTAAACCTCTATGTAGCCTCAAACATGGCTCAAATAGTTCACAACAATGTTACCAAATGTGAGAAATATCATAGCTTAAAGCTTAACAGTCAATTCTAGGTATATCATAGCCTAAGCACAACCAAAGCATGGATAAATATCCCGGTGCTAGCGCATGGGCTCAACCCCGCACATGTGCGCACCCATAGCATGTAGCTATCACAAATAATTCGGCAACTAGTGCCTCAACCAAGTTTAGATAAGATACTTACCTCAAGCAAGCCAAATTACTCCCCTAACAAGCCCTTCCGATGCATATCAACCTCCAGAAGGCTCGAATCTTGCCAAAATAAATTAATGCTATCAATAAAAGCTGTAGGAATTGATTTTAAATGATAAAGCTAAGATCCTTAACCAAAATTAAAAAGTCAACCCAAAAATTCAACATGGGGCTTGCACCTCGAAACTCGACAAAATTCATAAATTTCGAACACACACTCAATTACGAGTCCAACCATGCCAAAATCATTCAATCCCAACCACTAATTGCCCCTCAAATCCTCAAATTTTACTCTCCAATAACATAGTCCAAAAATCCCCAAATTCTAAGTTAGATTCATGAGAGATAGGTTAAAAAAAATCAATGGGCACTCAATATTTATGGACTAAAGTGATTAAAAGTCACTTACCTCTTCAATTAGGTGAAAACCTCTCCAAAAATCACCCTAGTCCGAACTTAAAAATCCCAAAAATGAGAAAAATAACTAAGCCCTTCGAATTTTAAACTCTACTAGCAATCTCGCATCTGCGGGCTCAATCACCGCACCTGCGGTTTTGCTTTTGCGGAAAAGGGTTTGCTTCTACGAAGTCCATTAAACTCCCGACCTGCCGCTTCTACAGCCTAACCGATGCACCTGCGAGATTGCTTCTGCAGTCCCTCGCCCGCAGCTGCGCATCAACACCTGTGGATCACCTCATGCATCTGCGACTAAGGCCAAGCTACCTCACTCCGCACCTGCGGACCTCTCATCGCAGAAGCGCTTTCGCTTCTGCAGAAAATCCCACGCATCTGCGGACCTCATAGACTCCACTACATTCCGCACCTGCGAGCAAGACGCCGCACCTGTTGTACAACATCTGCGGCCAATACCATTGCAAGTGCGAACGCACCAGATGCCTGAAACTTCAGCATTTCTCCAAAGTGTAACCAAGCTCCGCCAACCATCCGAATCACACCCGAGGCTCCCGGAAGTCATCCAAACATACCAACACATCCTAAAACATGATACGAACTTAGTCGAAGCTTCAAATCACATCAAACAATATCGAAATCATAACTCGCACACCAATTCAAGCCTATTGAAACTAATGAATTTCCAACTTCTAAAACCAATGCCGAAACCTATCAAACCAACTCCGATTGACCTCAAATTTTTCATACAAGTCATAAATGACACAATGGACCTATTCCAACTCCCATAACCAAAGTCTAAGCCCGGTATCAACAAAATCAACTCTCGGTCAAACTTCTCAACCTTCCAAAACTTCAACTTTCCAACTTTCACCAATTCAAGCCAAAACGACCTATGGACCTCCAAATCTAAATCCGAACATACGCCTAAATCTAAAATCGCCATACAAAGCTATCAGAACTATCAAAACATTATTCTGGAGTTGTTTATACAAAAGTCAATATCCGATCAACTCTTTCAACTTAAGCTTCCAACCTTGGGACTAATTATCCCAATTTACTCTGAAACATCCCCGGAACAAAAACAACCACTCCTGCAAGTCACGTAACCGTAAGTGAATATAGAATAAGCAATAAAAAGTGGAACGGGGCTACAATACATAAGACGACTGGCTGGGTCGTCACACCTGCGAACTTGCTCATGCGATCAAAATAACAAAACAATATCTAAAACCACGAATCGGACATCAAAATGCATGTTTCAAAAGAAAACCCAAGAACCTCTAGAATCACAACCAAGCTTTTGAATCCTATCAAACGAACTCTAAATGACACCAAATTTTGCAGATAAGTTCTAAATAGCAAAAGTGACCTATTCCAAGTCCTATAACTAAATTTTGAATATGATAGCCACATAATCAACCTACGGTCACACTTACGGAAACTTCTAACCTCAAATTGCCAACTTTTGGTAAAATAAGTCAAATCAACCTAGGGACCTCCAAATTAGATTTCGGGCAAAATCACGATAAAAACAAATCAGAGTTATCAAAATAATATTCCGGGGTCATTTCCCAAAAGTCAAACTTCGGTTAATATTTTCAACTTAGGCTTCTAAACAAAGAACCAACGAGTCCAAATCAATCCAAAACCTTCCCAAAACGAAACTAACCGACCCCGCAAGTCATAAAATCATAAATATACATGTGTGAAGCATCAAAAGGAGAAACGAGGCTCAAATACATAAAACGGCCGGTCGGATCATTACAAAGGTGATTAATAAAGATTTCACTTCGAAGGAATCCTCAAGAATTTTGTTAGATTTGAAGAACACTAGAATGGTTCGATTGATGAATTTATGAATTGTTATTGATGAATATATATCATGTTATTGTTGCTCCCTAACACACACGCAAGTATACGCGGTCAACAAGTAATATAGGATTTTGAGTCCAGGTTATCGTACCCACAGGGACTTAATTCAACTACTTACTAACGGCTAATATTGTTATTTAACTAAGTAGAATTCGAGTTCAATATCTTGATTATTCTAAACTACAGCTCTAAATTATAACTAGATTATCAAGAACAAATTAAGTGTTGTTTAATCAATAGAAACAAATATTCCAGGGTTGTAATTATTTTACCAATCCTATTGTGTTCTAATTAACTTCCCGTTCATATAATTCACTTATGGTTGCTAATAATCGATAAACATTCTCATAGCCTTCTTCCGAAGTACTATTCGCCTATTCTTAATAAATTAACACCTATATTCCTATGGAATTAATCTATCAAGAACGCAATACAAATACGATATTCAATTAAGCATGGTGATTAAGTATATTCCTATCCTAACCACGAATCCGCCCCCCTTAAAAGGTTAAGAACATGCTTTCTTCAATTCTTCTCTAATCTAAACATAGTTTTCCCAAACATAGCATAGATAGTTGATAGAACCTAATTGTTGGCCAAACAATTAAGCAATTAAACATAGAATTGAAGAAACAACCATATAATCATAAATTATAATCAAGAAATCGTTAACTTCGAACAACAATATTCATGGCTAATCACAACCCAGCACAAGGGGTGATTAGCCACTCATGATTAAAGCAATCAAAATAAAGAGTATTGAATAAACTATAAAAATACTAGAAAAGGATGAAGAACTGAGGATCGATGCTTCCGTGCAATGTTCCGTTGTGTTTTTGCCTCCCAAATCACGTTCTATATGTTCCTCTTGGGTTTGGATGTGTTTATATAGGTGTTGGGAAGGGGTAGGGTCGAAAATAGTAGACTTCTAGACGGAATAGGAGAGCTACCGACGTCGGCGCCCACCAGGGCACTGCGTCCAGTAGCCTTTTATAACTCACTGCCTCCAGCGCCACAGGTGGCGCCAGGCGCAGCCTGTGGCGCCCAGTGCTCCTTCGCCCGCTTTTGTCTCGTTTTGGCTTATTTCTTGCTCGTTTCGCCCCCAATTGCTCCCGACTCATTCCTACACATAAAAATACTTAAATTTAACATAAATCGCAGCAATTAACATACCAATTTCATAAAACAAAAGCCAAGTATGAGGTGATTTACTTAGAAATATATATCTTTTACACCAAACATCAACACCCCACACTTAGACTCTTGCTCGCCCTCGAGCAATGGGATTATTTACCAACTTCCCAACTACATACACTTAATATCATCACGAAGCATTCGACTTTTCAATCAAATCATACTTTTGAACACAATCAACACTAGCAAGTAAGCATGAACACACAATTGATCTATATTCTTTCCGTAAAGTCTACTCAAGCACAATACTTCAATACAATTCAACAACACAAATGTCACCACCCAACCTCAAGAGCCGATTCGCAACCATTAAGCAATCTCAATACATATACTTACCTAACAAGATAATTTACAACAGTACCAATTGCTCATGAAATCATGTGCCCTTACCACAATCCGAAGAGTGAACTTAGATGAATAATATCACACAATTTTGAACAAAATGCCCTCACTCTCACAAAGAACTCATATGCTTCCCGTAATAGTACCATAAGCTTGCCCGTAGTGTAGATCTCTACTATTGAGTTAGTCAAATCTAAGATCAACTAGGACTTTTAAGGTTGTAATGTAGGCTAGGGGACGGGTAGGATATATTTAGTAATAGTTTCTAATCCTCCTAAGCACTTAATACAGTACAATCACAATTCGAGCACTATTTTCTTTTTCAATTACTTCACATGTCTCATATACACAACCTTTCTTTTTTAATTAAGCACTCTTATCATTTCACTAGCACAAATCAATAGGAGGTGTTTTCTATATATTCTTCACTAACATTTTTCTAACATTTTTCTTTCTTTCTCTCTTTTTTTTTCTTCACACTCCATCAGCTAGTGACTTTCAAATTCAGCTTCCGCGCACGGTCCACTCATAATCAAGACAATCCCCAAAGTCTACCCTTACTTCTTTTAGTGACTAAGTGCCTTAGGAGGTAAAGGTTCAAATAAGGTTTAATTCAAGAACAAAATGAGGGAATGGCTTGTAATGTAGGTACCAAAGAAAAAGGCCTATAGGCTCAAAAGGGGCTAGCAACGGACAATTTTATATTCGATGTGATAGGCACATCCATAATTAAACAAGAAAATGCCTATATCATTTCTTAGATTAGTCCAACTTACAATTTTGCTTCAATTAAAACACGGGGCAAGTTCTAGACTATACAGGATAGCACAGAGAATCAAAAACCTCACTCACACATTGCACATGACTCAATCACGACGGTTCTGTTCAAATTTCAAGTCAAGCAAGCATACATAATTGAGACAATTAAGCAGTATTTACACTATATAGTATACAAGTCAGCAACTGAGGAGGGGTGTCACAAAATGGGCGGTTTTCTTGTTTTCTTAGGCTTACAATTCAACTAAACGGGAAAATAGATCATGTGTCCTAGCCTATTGTACCAGCATCAACTATGTCAAGAAGTATTACAACATAACTCAGTTCTTTCTAA
Source organism: Nicotiana obtusifolia (assembly GCA_002018475.1). Taxonomy (NCBI): domain Eukaryota; kingdom Viridiplantae; phylum Streptophyta; class Magnoliopsida; order Solanales; family Solanaceae; genus Nicotiana; species Nicotiana obtusifolia. Next base: position 239,789 of record MCJB01050597.1, read on the forward strand.
AATAGTCCTAAAAAGAAATTAATTCACCCGGTTCGAGCTACATCCTTGGAAAAGAACTGGTGCCTTAAGAAAAATCAAGGAATATTACCTAACTATCCTATAAATAAAACAAAATCTTTTTTTTGTTTTTAATCAAATTTTATCCCTCAAGAAAAAGATCCATCGTCGGAAAAAATCTGAAAATATTTTTTTTTATTATATTTTTTTTTTCTGATTTTTACTCTAAAAATTTTAACCAACAAACTATTAAGAGAACCAGAATAATAATAATACTACACTAAAAGAAACAAATTAAGACTAACGAATTAAAATTAGCCAAATACATAATATCAAGTTACAAAACACATAATTTTCACAAACATACAACACCAGCACAGGTAGTAGTTCGCCCACCCTATACTTAAATAATGCATAGTCCTCGATGCATTTAAAATATGTAAAACAAAGTAGGGTGAAAAGAAACTCCCTGTCAGTCCCTGCTGGTCTCCTCGGAATCCAGCTCAAAAGGCATCATCGCCATTGGCTCGGTTGCGCCATCGTTATCATCCCCCTCGGTATCCGAGCCCTGAACTGTGTTGGCGTCCTCTGATGGATGCACAGGGCTGCCAGGTGCAATCCCTAACATCTCTTTGGAAGCGCTGGATAGATCATCGCGCAGGTGCATGCGCTCTTCATCAGTGATGCCGGTTCGGCTCATGAGCAAATTGATAGCGTTGTACATATACTTGTTGAAGTTCTATTCACGCTCCAATCGAGCCGCGGGGGTGAGCTTGGCCGAAGTTTCCATGACGGTGGTGATATCCATTAGCCCTACTGGTGCCTCCACAACCTCGTCGTGCCCAGGATACTCAGGCACTCCCAAAACCGCATGTACTCCGTCAGAAGGTTGCCAAAAAACAACCGCCGAATCTGCCGACCGAATCTGGTGCGGGCCATTTCGTTGAGCATAATCTCAGCGATGTTGATAGGTCGGCCGGTCATGAGTGAGAAGATAAGACACACTCTCGCTCGAGTGCAGTCACTGCTGTGTTCGGCAGGCATCAGTCTAGCTTGCACAAAGTTCTGCCATACCTTGGCAGTGTTGTTGAAGTCTGCCCTCACCATAGAGAGATGAATGTTCCCCTGCTTCCTCAGCCACTTGGCATTTGAATCGATGCCACACAATGTGTGCCGTATCAGCTCATATGGAAGACTCTTAATGAGGCTCTACAGTCTCCGTGGATCGGCATTTTCAACCCCAAGATAATCACACAAGTCTTCTCTACCCATTGGCACATCTATCCCTCGAACATGGGAGGTAGCTCTGTGATGGTTCCAGTTAGCATAGAGTTCACGGACCAAACTCAGATTGGCGGGCCCCGGGCAGTCCAAAAATTTCTCCATCCGTGAGATGCGCAGT
>MCJB01050598.1:0-25477 GCA_002018475.1 Nicotiana obtusifolia
AATCTAAGGACATCTTTGGTGGAGTATAAGAATAGGAACCACGACCTTCTGATGCATTCACCGACTCCATGAACCCATCCAAGTCATGTCCATCAAAGTTCACCAAGATGGCTGCCAGTGCCTCACCAAAACATTGTTCTTCCATCTTCATCTCAATGGCTTCATCAACTTCATCAATAATACTAATTAGCGAAATATTCTCATACTCCGTTGGCAGCTTCATCCCTTTGCTGGCTTGAAACGTGACTTCTTCATTATTTACCCGGAACTTAATTTCACTGCGCTCGGAGTCCATAAGAGCTCGTCCAGTTGCTAAGAAAGGTCTTCCCAATATAATGGGGATTTCCTTGTCTATAGCACAGTCGAGGATCACAAAATCAGCAGGAATATTAAACTTTCCAACTTTCACAATTACATCGTCCACAATGCCCACTGGTCTCTTGATGGATCGGTCAGCCATCTGCAACATCATACTCGTTGGTCTCGGCATTCCTAACCCGGCTTGCTTATAGATGGCTAAAGGCATAAGATTTATACTGGCCCCATTATCACATAATGCCTTTGCTAAATCTCGCGCTCCAATAGTACACGAGATAGTGAAAGCTCCTGGATCCTCCTTATTCTGAATTGGACTGGTGGCTATGATAGAACATACTCTATGAGTCACATTTACCACCTCGTTCCTGATGGTTCTCCTTTTTGTAATCAACTCCTTCAGATATTTGGCAAAACCAGGCATTTCTTGGAATGCCTCCAAGAAAGGTGTATATACTGAAAGTTGCTTGAGAATGTCGTAAAACTTCTCAAATTTGCTGTCGTCAATTCTCCTTCTAAGTCTCTGAGGAAAAGGTGGAGGGGGTCTAGGAATTGGCGGAAGAACAATTGGTGTTTTTTCTGCATTATCCTTTACTCCTTCCTCAATATCATCGGTGTTCACTACAATTTCTGGATTTTCACCTACCTGTATGGGACATCTGCTTTCAGTCGAATGCCCTNGGATACATAGTCCACAGCCACTAGGATGTATTTCATCCCACATGAGCTTATGAAAGGGCCCATGAAGTCAATACCCCAAACATCAAACAATTCGATTTCCATAACAAATTTCATAGGCATCTCATGCCTTCTCAAAATCGGGCCCTGTCGTTGGCATTGGTCGCACGACTTCACCAACTGATTAGCATCTTGATAAATGGTTAGCCAGTAGTATCCACACTCCAAAACCTTTGCAGCTGTTCTGTTGCCCCCATGATGACCCCCAACTGGTGAGTCATGGCATGCTTTCAGGATTGGTAGCATCTCTTCCTAGGGTACGCACCTTCGAATGATGTTATCCGCACAGACACGGAATAGGAATGGTTCTTCCCAATAATAATTTCGAGAATCCCTCAAGAACTTCTTCCTTTGGTACGATTCCAACCCTTCTGGAATAAAATCACTAACGATGTAATTAGCGATGTCAGCATACCATGGTGCAACTGAATTTAATATCATCAGTATATGCTCATATGGAAAGGAATCATTTATCTCCAGCTCTTCTTTTTGTCTTCCTACTTCCTCCAATCTAGAAAAGTGATCTGCCACTTGGTTTTGTGTTCCCTTACGATCCATGACTTCAAAGTCAAACTCTTGTAGCAGTAACACCCAGCGGATTAGTCAAGGTTTAGCATCCTTCTTCGCCATTAAATAACGGAGAGCAGCATGATCTGTATACACAATCACTTTGGAGCCCAACAGATATGCACGGAACTTCTCAAATTTCATATACAATTGCTAACAGTTCCTGCTCCGTTACCGTGTAGTTCATTTGCACTCCATTAAGCGTCTTGCTAGCATAATATACTGGGTGAAGAATTTTGTTGTGCCTCTGCCCCAGCATTACCCCAATAGCTACACCGCTAGCGTCACACATAAGCTCAAAAGGTAATGACCAATCCGGTGTGACTATGATAGGAGCTGTGGTGAGCTTCATTTTCAGCTCTTTAAAAGCAGCGAGGCATTTTTCATCAAAGACAAACTTGGTATCTTTCTCTAAGAGTTTACACATGGGTGTGCAATCTTTGAGAAATCTTTTATGAACCTTCTGTAGAATTCCGCATGCCCTAGAAAGCTACAGACACCTTTCACTGATGTGGGAGGAGGGAGCTTGGAGATGATCTCAATCTTTGCTTTATCCACCTCAATACCATGTCTGGAGATTTTGTGCCCCAAAACAATAGCTTCGTCCACCATAAAGTGGCATTTTCCCCAGTTTAATACAAGGTTTGTTTCTTCGCATCGTTTCAACATTGTCTTGATATTTTTCAAGCATTGCTCAAATGTTTCCCCGACTACTGAAAAATCATCGATAAAGACTTCGAGGAAATCTTCCACCATATCTGAAAAAATCGACATCATGCACCGCTGGAATGTAGCTAGAGCATTGCATAAGCCGAAGGGCATTCGACTGAAGGCAAATGTCCCATACGTGCAGGTGAACGTTGTCTTCTCCTGATCTTCCAGAGCAATATTTATCTGATTGTACCCGGAGTATCCGTCAAGGAAGCAGTAAAAGGACTTTCCAGCTAGCCGATCAAGCATTTGATCAATAAAAGGCATAGGGAAGTGATCCTTGCACGTGGCACTGTTGAGCTTCCTGTAATCTATGCATACTCGCCATCCAGTTACGGTTCGTGTTGGAATCAGCTCATTTTTTTCTTTCTTGACCACGGTCATACCTCCTTTCTTTGGCACACACTGTACTGGACTCACCCACGAGCTATCGGCAATCGGGTAAACAACTCCTGCATCCAGCCATTTTATTATCTCTTTCTTCACCACTTCTTGCATTGATGGATTTAGCCTTATCTGGTGCTCCACACTTGGTTTTGTTCCGTTTTCAAGTTGAATCTTGTGCTCACTGATTCCTGCTGGAATTCCCCGGATGTCCGCGATCGTCCATCCGATTGCCTGTCTATGTTCCTTCAGAACTTGCAGCAACTGCTCTACCTGCACATCATTCAACAAAGAAGACACAATTACTGGTAAAGTGTTATTCAAGCCAAGAAATTTATACCTCAAATGCGACGGAAGTGGCTTGAGCTCTAATTTAGGTGGTTCAATAATGGAAGGCTTTGCTGGAGGTGTGGCTCGATTCTCCAAATCTAAGGACAGTTTTGGTGGAGTATAGGAATAAGAACCACGACCTTCTAACGCATTCACCGACTCCATGAACCCATCCAGGTCTTTGTCATCAAAGTTCACCAATATGGCTGCCAGTGCCTCACCGAAACATTGTTCTTCCATTTTCATCTCCACGGCTTCATCAACTTCATCAATAATACCGATTAATGAAATATTCTCATTCTCGGTTGGCATCTTCATTCCCTTACTAGCTTGGAAGGTGACTTCTTCATTATTCACCCGGAACTTAATTTCATTACGCTCCGAGTCCATAAGAGCTCGTCCAGTCGCTAAGAAAGGTCTTCCCAGTATAATGGGGATTTCCTTGTCTACAGCATAATCAAGGATCACAAAATCAGCTGGAATATTAAACTTTCCAACTTTCACAATTACATCATCCACAATACCAACTGGTCTCTTGATAGATCGGTCAGCCATTTGCAACCTCATGCTTGTTGGCCTTGGCATTCCTAACCCAGCTTGTTTGTAGATGGCTAGAGGCATTAGATTAATACTAGCTCCGTTGTCACACAACGCCTTAGCAAAATCGCGTACTCCAATAGTATACGGAATAGTGAAAGCTCCTGGGTCCTCTTTCTTCTGGATAGGATTGGTGGCTATGATAGAACTGACCCTGTGAGTCACATTTACCATCTCATTCCTGGTGGTTCTCTTTTTCGTAATCAAATCCTTCAGATATTTGGCAAATCCAGGCATTTCTTGAAAGGCCTCTAAGAAAGGTCTATTAACTGATAATTGTTTGAGAATGTCGTAAAACTTCTCAAACTTGTTGTCATCAACTCTCCTTGCAAGTCTCTGAGGAAAAGGGGGAGGAGGTCGAGGAATTGGCGGAAGAACGGTTAGTGTTTCTTCTGCCTTATCCTTCACCCCTTCCTGAGTCTCATCTTTGTTCACTACAATATCTGGATTTTCACCTACGTCAGCGGCATCATCCCTTTCAATTTCACCCTCTTTCTGAAACTCTTCAGCACCATCTTTACCCTTTAATGTCTTACCACTCCTAGTCGTGACAGCCATGATATGAGCAGTTGGGCCACTTCCACTTCCTTTCGGATTTGCAATCGTGTCGCTAGGAAGTGTTCCTTTTTGTTGTGGATATTGCTCACGAGAAAGGTCCCTCATTTGCAATTCCAAACTTTTGGATCGCTGCTGTGTGGGAGCCAACCAACTCAGTCATGTTTTTCATGGACGTGTCTGACTTCTCTTGGTTCTGCAATATCCTCTCGAGCATACTCTCCAATTTAGATTCAGTTGAGGATCCCTGATTCGGATAGTGCCCTTTCGGAGGAACATAGGGATTGGAACTTCGATTTGGAAAGTGGTTACTGTTGTTCCAATTTCCCTGACTCGGGCCAGTTTGATCATTCCGCCACTGTTGGGGACCTTGCCCTTGCGGGTTTGGTCTCCAATGATTTTGTATTGCTTGACCTTGATAAGGTTGCCTTTGGTAACCTCCATGAGTATTATTGACAAAATTCGCATCCTCATATTCTTCACTTTGCATAGGTTGTACATTCTCCACTACATTGACTTTCTTTTTCTGATTTTCTGTGAATAACTTTGTCAAGACATTGACATTAGTAGCAAGTTCAGCAATTACTTGGTCTCGTCTTGGTTTTCTTTGATCAAGTTATTCATCGAAGGAGACCCAATTGTAATGCCACCCGTAGTGTCCTCAGAGTTCCAATATTGATTATGTTTAGCCATCTTGTCCAAAATCTGCGTGACTCTAGCGAAGGTCTTATCCATGAACGAACCAGCAGCAGCATTCTTCGCTATCGATTGGTTCATAGGGTCCAAACCCATGTAGAACTTTTCCAGCAAAATGGAGTCTGGAAAACCGTGGTTTGGCGACCTCACCAAATACAATTTGAACCTCTCCCACGCTTCGTGCAGCTGTTCACCCGGCAGTTGTTTGAAGAAAAATATCTTGTCCCGGAGTTTAGATTTCTTGCTCTGTGGAAACCACTTTGACAAGAATACCCGGACCAGCTCAGGCCATGAACGGATGGAATTTGGAGGAAGGTTTTGAAGCCATCTCCTTGCATCTCCAGCCAACAAGTACTTAAAGCATCTGAGCCTTAATGCATCGTCGGAAACGTTGTTTTGCTTGTGCGTCGCACAAACACCCAAAAAGTTCTTGAGGTGCTGTGTCGGATCGTCATCAGTAGAATTTCTGAAGTATCCTTCAGCTTTCAGCATCAAAATCAACCCATGTTCTACTTTGAACATAGCAGCACCTATAGCTGGAGGTAATATAGCATTAGTATCTTCAATATATTCTTCGATGTCGGCAAACGGATTCTCTTCCTGCTGCACATCCACATCATCTACAAGGTCTGCCATATCTTTCTACCTACAACCACCAAAACAAACAATGTGCAATCAAGTGGAATTATACTTATAGTAAAGTACACAATAATCAGAAATTTCAAAACCGTATTCCCCGGCAACGGCGCCAAAATTTGATCCGCTCAAATTACACCTTTACAATAGTGTAAGCGATCGATGTCAAATATAGTAACCCAACAAGGTTGGGGTCGAATCCCACAGGGAATAGGCGTGTAACAATTATCTGATTAATGCAATACTGTACTTAGTCGTAATTCGATCAAGTAACCAAATCGAGTAAATTTATGTTGAATACGTAAAGAAAAGTAAACTAATAGTTGCAGCTCAAAAATAATTTGAAAGGAAAGATATGAAGTTGAGATACTAAGGTTGTGTTCCCCCTAATGTAGTAGAATGTATTGAATTTCTATATTGACATCCGTTCTTGATATGCAATCGTTCTTATTAACGTGTTATCCAATGTTTCCCAACACTTAGACAACGTATCCTCTTATGATTCTCCCGAATACTAAAGATTCAAAATTAAGAACACCCAATTATTTGCCAAATTGAAATCTACTTATTCTTAAGTAATTTCGTTAAACAAGAGTTAAAGCCTTGAATTATTGTTATTTATCTCTACCAAACTCTATCTCACTTTTCCAAGTTACGATAGCGTAAATTGGCACTCGTTAATTTTTGCAACCACTAACGAATAAATTCAGAACGAGAAATAATTAAATATCAAGCTTCTTTCGAAATTGGAATCAATATCAATCTTTCAATAACATTGTGCCCATCTAGGGTTCACAACCTCAGTATTAGAATTTAGCTACACATGTTAAAAACTGAAGAACAAATAAGAATAATTGAATTCATCTTACAACAATATCGAATTCTCTCTTTTGATCACCCAAAAATCTCTCTAAATTCGAAAAAGACCAAAAGCAGTACTTTGTACTTTGAATTCTGACCAGTCTCCTTCACACAACCCTAGAAAAGCTATTTATAGCAGCCCAAAATACGAGGCGAGCAGCAGTTAAGTTTGACCCAGTTGCACGTCTGCGATCGCATTCCTGTCGCAGAGCAGGAATGCGGTTCGCAGAAACTTCACTTTCCATCGCAGATCCTACCAGTCAGTTTCCCTCTCATCGCATCTGAAAATGCGGACCGCAGATTGACTCTGCGATCGCAGTGTTCACTCTATTTTTCACCTTAAACTCTGTTCGTGTCTGCGACGATAATGCGGTTAGCATTCTTGTTCTGCGGTCGCATTTGCCACCGCATTCTCAACTTGAATTTTGGCTTGAAGTTCTGTCTGCCTCTGCGATCCTCTTGTGCATTCTGCGACTCGCATAGCTGTTATGCGGTCGCAGAATTGAACCTACTATACTTTTGAACTCTTTTCTTGCCTTTGGACAGCTTTTTGGACTTCTTTTCATGCTTCTGGGTTTCTTCCCTCAATATACTGAAATTACACTAAAACTAAGTAAATATCATGATAATTAACAAGTAGAACAAGTAAAACTCTAAGCAAATAATGTGTAAATGTGCCGAAATTACCCGGCACATCATCCGTGCGTACCTATTGGGCTCTAAAGTGATTGTGTATACGGATCATGCAGCTCTACGTTATTTGATGGTGAAGAAAGACGCAAAGCCACGACTAATCCGATGGGTGTTACTGCTGCAAGAGTTCGATTTCGAAGTTATGGATCGCAAGGGAACACAAAACCAAGTGGCAGATCACTTATCTAGACTGGAAGAATGAGGGAAACAAAAAGAAGAGCTGGATATAAATGACTCATTTCCAGATGAACATATACTGATGGTATCTAATTCATTTGCACAGTGGTATGCAGACATCGCCAATTACATTGTCAGTGATCTTATTCCGAAAGGGTTGGAATCATACCAACGGGAGAAGTTCTTGAGGGATTGTCGCAACTATTATTGGGAAGAACCATTCTTATTCCGTGTCTGTGCTGATAACATAATTAGAAGATGTGTACTTGAGGAAGAGATGTTACAGATTCTGAAAGCTTGTCATGACTCACCAGTTGGGGGTCATCATGGGGGTAACATAACAGTTGCAAAGATTTTGGAGTGTGGGTATTACTGGCCGACTATTTATCAGGATGCTAATCAGTTGGTGAAGTCTTGCGACCAATGCCAACGACAGGGACCAATTTCGAGGAGGCATGAGATGCCTATGAACTTTGTTATGGAAATCGAATTATTCGATGTTTGGGGTATTGACTTCATGGGCCCTTTCATAAGCTCATGTGGGATGAAATACATCCTAGTGGCTGTGGACTACGTATCCAAATGGGTAGAAGCCGTTGCCTTACCAAACAATGAAGCTCGGAGTGTGACCGCATTTCTAAAGAAGAATATTTTCACCCGGTTTGGCACCCCGAGAGCCATTATCAGCGATGGAGGTTCACACTTCTGTAACAGAGTCTTTAAAGGTCTCCTTGACAAGTATGGGGTTAAGCATAAGGTTGCCACACCTTATCATCCACAATCGAGCGGTCAAGTTGAAGTATCCAACAGGGAGATCAAGAGCATTCTATCAAAGAGGGTGAACGCAAATAGGACCGATTGGTCAAGAAAGCTAGATGATGCTCTATGGGCATATCGTACAGCTTACAAGACTCCTATCAGTACATCCCCGTATCGGTTAGTATTTGGAAAGGCGTGCCATTTACCCGTAGAACTCGAGCATGAGGCTATGTGGGCCTTAAAGAGATTAAACATGGACTGGGCAGAGGCCGGAGCTCTAAGGCTGACATAGTTAAATGAAATGGAGGAATTCCGTCTTCATGCTTATGAGAGTGCAGCAGTTTATAAAGAACGAATGAAATTCGTCCATGATACAAAGATCTTGAAAAGAGAGTTTAAGGCAAGGGACCTGGTGTTGCTGTTCAATTCAAGACTAAACTTATTTCCGGGGAAACTGAAGTCTAAATGGTCTGGACCATTTAATGTTGTTGATGTCTCTCCGTTTGGAACTGTTGAATTAGCATCGGAGGATGGGCTCCGGACTTTCAAGGTTAATGGGCAAAGAATCAAGCACTACTTGGTAGTAGACGGAGAAAAACATGTGGTAGAGTAGCTGGCTCTAAAAGATGATCAAATCCCAACTACAGAATGGTTGTAGAAGCACCCTAGCCTCGTCGTGCCGCGACGTTAAATCAAGCGCTTCATGGGAGGCAACCCATGTGTGGTATCATTGGCTTTTGTTTGTGTTGTATTTTTTTTTATTTAGAATTCAATATTACATTTGTACTTAGGGCTATTTGAAGGGTTTTAGAATGCAGGAATGTGATGAAAGGATGCAGGAACTGAAGAGGAATGTTTGAAACTGCAGAAAAACATCAAGGTGAAAAATGTTGCACAAATTTGATTGCATTTGAGATATGCGAACCGCATTTGTGCCACAAACTGAAGCAGAAACTTGAGCAAATATATCTTGCATGAATGCGACGAAGCTCAACAGTTTGCGGTTAGCATTTAAGTTATGCGAACCGCATTCTCACTGCAAACAGAGACAGAGAATTCAGCTCAAAAGTCTGATAAAAATGTGGTGGAAGCTCCTACTATGCGGTTCACATTTTAATTATGCGAAACTTAAATCATTGCATAATTGATAGGTACATGTTCGCATTCCCTCCTTTTCTAAATCCTTCAATCTAAATATATATTAAAAAAATAAAAAAATAAAAACACACAAACAAATAAAAAGAGAAGAGAAAACGGAAATAAAGGAAGACCTCCGACGAACATCATCAGAAAAGTAAAAGTGCAAGTTCACCAACCCTCAAAGAGTTGATTCACCGTTGTCCTAAGAACTACAATCTTCTTCACAAGGTACATTCATCCTTTGCTCCATCTTAAATCTTTATTTCGCAAGACTAGGGTTAGGCCTCAGTAAAGTTGTTCGATTCGTTGGAATGGAAGATAGAAATCTAGGGTTTTCTTGATTGAGGGATGAACATACTTGGATATTTGAAGGTATTTGCCGTCCACAAACTCAAAACGTGGACCGCAATTTGACCGCATCCCTAAACCCTAGGTATCTGAGGAAGAAAACATGCGATGAATCTGTGATCGCATAATCAATATGCGAACCGCAGAGCCACCGCAAACACAGCCAGAACATTTGGTTAGCACTGGTGAACTATGCGGTGATTATGCGATCGCATATCTCGCTTTGCGATGAGTTTGCGATCGCATTTGTGTGTATCCAACAGGCATATGCTCGACAATAATCTGCGATGGATTTGCTATTCGCATAGTGTTTATGCGAGTCACAGAATACACAGCATAATTCCCTCTACCTGTCACACAGAAGAATGCGAGGTGTTTGCGGCTCGCATAGTGGTTATGCGACCGCAAACCACGCCGCATTTCTGTAACTCTTTGGTCTTTTCTCCTGTTTTGCATTTCTCAAATGCTGATAATGTTAATGGCATCTCCCACTTATGCAGATATGGCAGCCAAAAAGCATTCCGCAAAGAGAGGGCCATCCTCCGCTTCAACCTCAGTACCACCCAAACAGGCAAGAAAGGAATCAACTATACCTAACCCCTCCCGGTCTGATGAGGAGGACTGCGTACCGGAAGTTGATTTAGTAGCTGAGGCCCGAAGGAAACGAGGTGATGACCTTCAGCTTCGTTCTAGGGTTGAAGGTTCAAGATCTTTGTTCAGGGAAGCGCTCACAAAGAGAAGGATCTTGGGGGAGAAAAAGTTAAGCTTGAACGGGCTTCATATAAACCACGTTCGAGGGAAGGCTGTGTTTTGTGATAGCGAACATATAAATGAACTCTACTTCCCCAACTGGGAATCAGGCACAGCTGAGTACGATGCAAAGTACTCCAACAGAGAGAACGAACGTGGATGGATAGCGTCCATCATTGCCAAGGGGACCCCTGCCTGGATGAGTCCTGCAAAGAAAATTACAAAGAAGACCTCACAAGGGAGGGCAAATATTGGCTCAACTTCGTCACCTCCCATTTAATACCCTCCAGGAATGAAACAGATATCAGCATTGATAAGGCCCTTCTCATTGCGTGTATAATGACGGGTATTAAAAGTGATGTGGGGAGTCTTATCTTCCAGGAAATTGGCATCCGGGCTACGTAGCGGGCCACATCACTTCGCTTCCCAAGTATTATCACAACCCTCTGCCAAGAGGTGAATGTCCAATTCTTACCACACTAAGACAAACTTGGGAGGTCTACGAGAGATATAGATATCACTCGTATAAGTGATTCGGTTGCCCCACCAGTGACCCCAATTGAGGACATTGACTCCCAGAGTCTCCTATCTCCCCAAGATCCTGACACATCCACTGTTGCTGAAGAAACTGCACCCTCATCTACCACTGGTCCATCTGCTTCACACTTGCCAACCATTTCAAGACTCGGTCTAATTGCTTATCACGCAAATTCTACGGTAGACCAACTCTTGAAGATATTGCCCCACCTAATTAAACAGGCCCTGACTCCGATGTAAACGTCAGTGACCGCTCTCCAACAACAACAATTAGCGTTCGGAGATAGGTTGAACAAGCTTGAATCTAGGGTTGAAAGAATTGAAAGAGGTGAGGTGAGGGGTTTGCCCCAACTGCGGGAGGAAGTACAATCCTTGAGGACCGACCTCCAGAAGATGAAAAATCTGGAGTTCGACATATCATCTCTCCTCCCCAACGAGGGTGACCAGGGTGCTGGCCGTGCTGCATCAGACTTGGGACTGGACTTCACGACACTAATGGCAGACATCGCACCTTTGTCTGCTAAAGTGTCTCAGCCTCCCGCCCCTACAGTCCAGGTCGATTCTACTAATGACGAGACATCGGAGCGGTCATCAGAATTCGAAGGGGACAAATCAGAGGAGGCCAGTTCAAAGTTCGATGAGGGTGAAACCCCTAAGAGTAAAGGAAAAGAAATTGCTGTGCCAACTGTGGAGGAGGAACAAGAGCAAGCAGACATCGAGAAGGCCATTCAGCAATCGCTAGCAGAGAGGGCTGCCAGGACATGGCCACCAGCGGGAGAAGCTAGCAGCTCAGTGGCCTCACCAACTGCTCCAGACCAGTCCAACATCCCTCCTACAGCTCCGACGGAGACCTAGGCCCTGCATCTCTTCGCGCGATTGCGCCCCCAGGGAGCCCCTTGTACTCTATATTTCTTTTTATGCATTGGGGACAATGCATGTGTTTAAGTTGGGGGTGGTAGCCTTATATCCTTGTTTTGTCTGTATATTTTATTTATTTTTGGGCATGTTTAGTGACGTTTGGTAACTGTACATTATATAGTAATGATTCATGATTGATGTATATATGCTGTTATAATTAAATAGTTAGCAATAAATTCCCCTTGTTTTTTCTTCTGCCGGGGTCTTTTTCAAGGGTGTGATAGTAGAACCGGGCCTATGAATATGAAGTATATTGACCAGGATGGTACGTTTGTTGAGTATCAAGTATGTAAACCTGTGTGAGTAAACCCTTGTAACAAATCAATTATGTGAATTTGAGGCTCACTCGGTAACACTAGGTCTACTTAGAATCGTGTATGTGAACACGAGGAAAGCCTCGAATGACTAAATGTGGACTCTAAAGCTGTAAACTATGTTAACCGAACAGTTTGTGTGCCAATGTGTGTGAACTCCTGGTTTTGATAGTTCTTGTGTTCACTGCGGCCATCTAGAACTTGCCCTGTTGGTTTTTCAACACCTATCATACGTACACTGAGTTAGAGAAATGATCTTAGGCTTTCTTTGATTATTGATGAAACCTTTCTAGCCTTTTCAGCTTACCTGTGCATAATGAATATCACTAGTACCCTATTTGAGTCTTGTAGCCTTTTCCTTGGCCTCCGCATTACAAACTTATCCCATTCGTAAAACATAATCTCTTTTGAACCCGTTCCTCCTTGAACATTGAGAACATTGCTAAAAGTTTAAGTTGGGGGTGTGGGTCAACATGAAAATGGGCAAGGTTGTGAAATGAGACTGGGAACCCATACCTTAAAAGGTTCATATGAAGTTATGAAAGCTCCAAAAAGAAAGAAAAAGAAAAAAAAATTTAAATGTGTGTTGTCAGAAAAAGTGAGTTATGTAATGGCAAAAAGGGTGCTTGAGAATGAAACAAAGAGGTGTGGAAAGTAGGGTCCAATGCGGGAACGTAATGCCATTGAGGCCATGGGGTCAAAAAGAAACAAAAGGTTAAAAGAAAGAAGAATGTAATTAGTGTTCAAGGAGGAAGTAGCCACTAGTATCTAAATATATATCCTACCCTTCCTTAAACCGACATTACAAGCTTACAAGGTCCTTATGTGATCTCCAACCGAGTGTTCTTATAACTAGGTGATGAATTAAAATAAGGGTAAGCCTATGGTGTGGCATGGGGTGACACTTGAAATTTTGTTCTGAGACTGAGTTTACTTGCACTTTAGTCCCTTTGTATTGCTATGATAAATATTGTGAGAGTGGGACTTTCTTTCCAGTGAGGGCACATACACTGCTAGGTTGATAGTAAGTTGAGCTTTGAGTAAGGCATATGTGTATTCAGCTGAAGGTAGCCTTTAGTTACTTTGTTGAGGCTCAAAGTTCACAAATTAATTGGTTGTGTATGAACATATTAATGATTCAAGGGGGGGTACAGTGCTCAAAGAGTTATACTTGAGATACTAACAACAACCACCGTCCGCGGTCAGTATTGCTTCATGTTTGATAAGTAGAGTCTAGACTAAGTTAGTATCGTTTGAGTTGCTTGAGGACAAGCAAGAGTTTAAGTTGGGGGTGTTGATGTGCCGGGTAATTTCGGCATATTTTGATACTATTTGCTTAATGTTTAACTTGTTTACTTGCTAATTCTCATGATACTTATGTAATTTTAGTGTATTTGCAGAATAACAAGTGTCAGGACCCAGAAGAACAGAAAAGAGTTCAAAAAGTTAGTTGAAGACAAGAAGAGAAGTTAAAAGCATCGCGAGTACAAGTATGTGGTCGCAAACTGAAAATGCGAACCGCATATTCCACAGGCAGACCGCATTTCAGGACAGAAATCTAGGCCAATCTTCATGTCGAGAATGCGGTCGCAAATGCGACCGCGAAACAGGAATGCGAACCGCGAAATAGCCAGGTGCAATCGCAAACACAAAAAGAGTTTTGGGTGAGAATCAGAGTGGAGAATGCGATCGCATATCGCAATCGCATAATCAGCATGCGAATCGCGAATCAAAACGTGATGGGAGAAAATTTTTCTGGTGGTGTTTTGCGATGGACGATGATGATTTGTGGTCCACATTTCTATTCTGCGACAGAAATGCGGTCCGCATTATTTTAACAAGGGCAAATCTGACCGACATTCACCTCGGGTTTTGAGCCTCTACAAATAGGTTTTATAGGATTTTGTGAAGGGGGTCTTGTCAGAACTTAGAGTGCAAAGTACGACAATTGACTATTTTGAATTCTTAGAAGCTTTTGGGGATCAAATACCTTCTATTTTTGTAAGATGATATCAATTACTCTTCATTATTCTTTAATTATCAGCATGTGTAGCTAAATTCAAACACTAAGGTTGTGAACCCTAGATGGGTAGAATGTTGTTGAGATCTTGATATTGAATCCAATTCCGAAGGAATCTTGATATTTATTTATTTCTTGTTCTTCAATCAATCTTTAGTGGTTGCAAACATTAACGAATGCCAATTAACTCTAACTTATCTTGTAAAAGTGAGATAGAGTTTGGTAGAAATAAATAACAAAAACTCAAGGCTTTAAACCTTGTTTAACAAAATCGCTTAGAATAAGTAGATTTTAATTTGGCGCTTAATTGGTTGTTCTTAAGATCGACTCTTTTTTATTCGGGAGAATCGTAGAGAGGATACATTATCCAAATATTGGAAAATATTGGGTAGTAAATTAAACATCAATTGCATATCAAGAAAGGAATTCAATATTAATATCAAGAACACTCTACTACATAAAGGGGGACACAACCTTGGTCTCTTACATTCATATTTTTAACATTCACAGTATAAAAATTATTTTTCAGTTTTCGTGTTCTGATATATTCAACACTTCTTTATTCTATTTGACGTACTTGATAGAATTACGACTTAGTAAAGTATTACATTACTTAGACAATAGTTTCACACCTATTCCCTGTGGGATTCGACCCCAACCTTGTTGGGTTACTATATTTGATGTCGATCGCTTACACTATTCTTAAGGTGTAATTTGAGCGAATCAGTAGCCCAATGTCCCCTAGCCCAATATCAGCGACCCACTACCCCATACACATCCACTAACCCGATCCGCCTCCCATTATATCCCGGTCGTTGATCTCCCAAGTTCAACGGCCCGCAAGCTATCTGCCCTCCTCTATTTAACCTCACCTCAAACCCTAGCCTCATTTTACCCGGTAGCCGCCTCTATGCTCTCTCAAACCTTCCTCTCTCCTGATAAACCCTAGTCACCGTCCCAATTCTTCTCCGAATCCAACTCATCCATGGATTCTTACCATGATTTACTCACCTTTCACGGATTATACCTCTATTATCTGCGTAAATATGGTGTTACTTAGTACTTGACCATTTTTGGCAAGGCAATGAGGGTCCGATTCACCGAGATCTCCGGCTAGTTTGTGATCTTAGTCAAACTAGGGTTTACCTGGTTTCTTCTCCTAATCCGATTCTAAATTGATTTTTGCATGTTCTTCTTTCCTTGTTTGTGTTCGATTGATTGTATTTCCATATTTGTGTGTTAATTTTAATTACTATATGAACCCCTTTTCCTCGTTTCCCCTCGAAGACGAAAAACTACTCTAATTGCTACTGCTTTCTCAATCTCACTCACTCTAAACTGTTCTAAGATTATACTCTTGGTCGGCTGAAAAGCAAGGCCACCAGAATCTGACTGTTAGACCTCTCTCAGTATGAGCACTTCCTGAGGTTCATATGAGACCTTTGGGATCTCTAACACACTGAAATCTTAAGATTTCTGTTGTTCTCTCCTTGTTACTGATAGGCAAGCCGCTGGCACTAATTTTCTACCTTATTACCTCGTTAATTCTTCAAACTGGTGAGTAATGAGGCTCTTATAATTCCATTATCTTTTGCTTGTGTTCATGTCATTTAGGCCATTGTTAATCCATATGCTATTGTTGCCTTTGTTCGTATTCTTGTTTGCCTTAGCATTATCCTGTACCCTGTGCTTTTCTAATATCTAAACCTACTTGAATTCTGAGCTTCGACGCAGTCTTGTTATATGTGTGCACAATTTGAATGATTTCTGATTACCTTTAGCCTGCTCTGCTATTCTGATCACCTATTACTCTTCATGGATCCTTTCACATGCCTTGTCTTGGATTCTTGTATTCTTAAGGCGATTATACCCTGCCCAGAAGTTGCTTGAATGAATTACTTTCTTATGAATCCTTCATGTATGTTCTATTGTTTCCCTGCTTTATGCTTATATGAGCATTATGCGCCAGCTACTGTATCAGTATTTTAGCCCAACATGTTGCATTTTAATGTGGTTTTTGCTCAATACTACATTCTTTAGTATTTCCTAGGTTTCTAGATAAATCACAATACTTTTAGTTTCATTATTGTGCATAGTTGACTGGCATAAGTTCTGAAGTATGTGTATTTTATTTGACCTTAAGATTGGCATATCTTCCTACCATGAGGTCCTTGGAATTAGGAATCTTTTTGTTATACTCAGCATGATTAGGATTCTTATTGACTGTTATAGACCATGCATACTTGCTTGTTTACTATGTGTAATTGTCATTCTCTGACTATGACTCTATCAGTCTTTCATGCCTTAGATTCCTAGTTTTAAAATCCCTTTTAGGCTAATTCTGGCACAGGCTTTACTCTAAAGTTGTTGTTCTGGAAAACTAAGCATGTATGTGTGCTTACCCTATTAACCTAAGTGTCACCCCCCCCCCCTCACTCCTCTAATGTTGTGCATGCTATATATCTTTCACTTGTTGTGAACCTATGTTGTTAGTTTTTCAAGTCAAACTCACTATGTGGAAACTAAGTTCTAATAGTCTCCTAGTTTCATGTTCAAGCCCTTCTTTGACTAATCCTGTCACCCTAGCTTCAAAAGTGCAAGTGCAAATATGCTTTACGTGAACTCTGCTGAATGTCATTTAGTTATGTCCCTATGAGGTATTACTTCAGGGTTGTTTAATTGATTTCTAATGTGTGGTTCATTAACTTATATGGTTAAGTGGTTAATCTATAATTGCTGGGTTTGGTATGAGTTCATTTGTAGCCGTGGGCTGTGCAATTAAACATACTCTCCCATTTGAGATGCTTTTCATTTGGGCCTGCTCTTGGGCCTACTGTTGTTTAGTGTGTAACATTTATACTTATATTCAATATTTTGGTCTTGAAATAATTTGTAAACATATGAACAGGTAAAGAGAATGCCTATAGGGTCTACATGCTTGGGTTGCTACTTTGTTCTACATGTTCTACTTCTATACACTAATAGAAATCATGCCTAAAGGAACTCATGCACTTCACCTACTTAACTTGTCTAATACCCGTACATCATCAGAAGCATGTTTGTAAGAGTCTAAGTGCCTTACTTGTTCACATGTGTACTTCTATGCACTATTAGATAGCATGCTTAGAGGATTTATATGTCAACAATTATTTGCTCAACGTGTGCGATTGCAGTAGGATTATTAGATAGCATGCCTATAGACACTGTTATTCGCTTAGAAAGCATGCCAACAGGATCAAACATGGGTAATTCTAGGTTTTCAAATGGTTTCACTGCCTCATTGCCAAAATCACTTAAAGATCATGTCTATAAGTTTTATAATACCTATAATTTGTAAATTTGATAGTCTGAAATAACAGCACTGCTTATAGGATGTCTTAAATTGGGATCACATAGAAGCCATGTCTACAGGATTAAACGATTCTAATATGCCTTGATTCTGAAACTGCCTACCGCCTAATATGAAATCTGCCTGCATGCCTTTGTTGCTATGTGTGGAGGCTAACATGAGCCACTCATTGCTATTATGTGTAGTCCTACTCGTTTTCAATGTGCGACTAGTTTTGTCATTTTGAGCACCCTAAGTAAAGTCTAGAACCACCCAAATAGTAGGTCCAAATTCTCCTAGAGAATAGGCATGGGACGGGTAATGCACGCATAAGACACGATTTGTAATTGAATTAGAGCACTTTCGGTAAACAACTTTAACATAGTAATTAGGTAGCAGGAGATGATAGTTTGTACCTGCTGAATAATATGAGCAACCCTTACCCTAAGGGAATTGCGAAGTATTATTTATATTGTGCGGGGTGATACTTTAGGCTAAAAAACATAGGACCCCCTTCCCTTTATATGCTTGTTGTTCACACTTAGTCAACAAATATATACCAACGCAATTGCGTCCCTGTAACCTCTAAGACGTGTACTAATTATTTATAAAATTTAATTTCTTATGCTGTTTTCTTTACACTTGTTTATATAGAACCTTCAACTTTCACATTTTTTTCACTCATATGATCACTTAGCTTAATTATAATTTGATAATCCACATAGCGTAAACTTCGGCTATGTTTCCATCATTTTTTTCACTAATATGCCAGGACCCACTGTTGTGGACCTCGAAGAGTGCCTAACATCTTCTCTTCGAGGTAATTTGAGCCCTTACCCAATCTTTGGTGACACAGACTAGTTCAAATAGAATTATTCGCAAATAGGTTCCTCGCTAGGTGGTGACTCTCCTCTTTTAATACCCATTTAAAAGAGCTGTCACACGTAAAAACCCTCTTTCAGGAGAAAATGTGGCGCAACAGCATCGAGGCTCTGCTCGAGATTTACACTTAGGCTCTTACCATAATGAAGTCGACTTGTGTGGATGATTTGATGGCATGTACATCCCTTCCCTTATTTCCTTCATTTCTTTGAATCGCTATGACATGCATATCCTTTCCGTTATTTTCCTTTGTTTGTCTAAATCGCTATGACATGAACATTCCCTCCATGTTTTCCTTTATTGCTATGACATGAACGTCCTCTCTATGTTTCCATCATCTTGTACAAGACTGCTATATCATGCCTCCCCCATCCCCCTTTCCTTATTTGCTTCATTACGTTCTCGCACATTTTCATGAGTTTAACTGACTTCTCTCTTTTGTCTTTAGTTTTGCTTTTCCTCCTCCTGTTCATCTTTACCATATTATTTACTTTCTTTTTATGCACTTTCATCATGCAAATGTTTGGAAAAGTGTTACTATTTTTGCATAAAGCACGCTTTCAACATCATACTCCACTCATGCTTATTATCACCATACCGGCACTTGATGAGTGTTCGTGCTTTCCTAAAAATACTCTTTTAAACCGGAAAGGTTTATTTGGGGTAGACTCGTCGAGCAGTAGTGCAGTCGACGGTCCCGTGCCTTTCCCTCTTAAGTTGTCCACTTGAGAGTACCCATCTAGACCTCTCTAGAAAATCATACTCCGATTTGATATATACACGTATCATGCTAAACCTAGTACGGATTGAGACACCATTGACATAAGATTTCGCGTAGATGAATACATTCTGATCATTATTGCGTAAATAGTTGAATCTGGAGGGTGGGAAAGGGCTAACTTTTATTTGTTTGCAGAAAATGAAGCACGAAAACCCCAGGTTCGATATGGTCCAGAATGTCTCGCCTTTGCTAATTGACTGGTGGAAAGACCTTGCACCTTGTGACAGAAACCATGTGAGGTGAGTACTTGGTGACCTGCCATCTTTGTTGAACATTCGACCAAATAGGTAACTGATCGAGGCTGCTACCATGTTCTAGGATCAGAAGAGAGCTATTTTTCGATTTGGCAATATATAAATGACTCCTCTTCTGGAAGAAATAAAGAGTTTCGCCAAGTTACCATAGGAAGGTCCAGGACTATTGGTGCCAGAGAATCGCACTCCACACGGTTTTCTAAAGACGTTGGGTTTTATGAAGAAATCATACATCCCCTTTGAATTTTTCTATAAACGTTATGGGCATAGCAAATCATATCGCCTTCATCACGAGGAGCTAGCCATTACCTCTTTGGACGGGTGCACCGCCGGGTTTTATGTTTTCATAGTCTGTTTCTTGGGTTTGTTGATCATTCCAATGCAAGGGGGAAGAATTCATACTCGCTTATCCATGGTCGCCAGGACCTTAATGCAGGGTGTCGATGGACAAAAGTACACTATCATCCTAATGATTTTAGTTGAGATGTACCATGCTCTGGATCGGTGCAAGCATGTTTCCGGATACTTTGAGGGTTGTAATCTCTTACTACAAGTTTGGCTTCTGGAACACTTTCAGAGGGGTGTTTATTGCCAAGAGCTTCTACAAGATAACTACATAGCCAGTCATCATCCAAAGAAAATGACATCCATTCTAGACAGGTTTGCAAAGCCTGGAAATGCTGTAGGCTAGGTATGTTTGTTCAACAATTTGACAGACGAGCAAGTGCATTAGATGTTTGAATGGTTTCCTAGTAGTTTCATTATCAGATGTTAAGGAACTACTCACATAGTAGTGATCGAGCTGCGAGGCATCTACCTTTACACTCCTATAAGGGTAATGAGGCAAGCTGGAAGGAAAGAGGTCATACCTCGGGTTTCCAACATGGTTCAGTATAAGGCAGATTTCAAAGGGGATGTCATCCCGTTCAAGTTTGAAGTGCAACGTATGTGGAACCAAAAGATCATCGTGGAAGGAGAGACTATTGAACAAGACAGGTATCACGCAGGTCATATGTACTACTATTTCTCATGGTTGGAGGACGACATAGCTAGGGACGTCAAACTGGAAGTCGATTTGAAAGATAGGATCATTGATGAGGTGGCTAAAGGACAGGTGAATTATAAGAGGCTAGGCAAAAAGGTGTTCGAGTCCGATGCTAAGAATAAGGAACAAAATAAAGTGAACATGGAGACGATAAGGGAATGGAAGGAGATTAATAATAAGTCGACAGAGGGTTAGAATATCTAGAGCAATAATGGATGGAGCTGGAAGGGAAGATGAGAAAGAGGCTTTGGGTTAGTCAAGGAAAAGGGAAGATGGATGATCTAATTGGTATTTAAAAAGACAATGCTACCATGGCAGAGAATGTTGAAACCTCAGAGGGAAGAAGTACGCCAGGACATAATGAGTTGGTCTTACATTTGTAGCAGAAAATCCTGGAGCTGCAAGGTGAGCTTGAGCAGGTCCGAAATCTGGCAAACCTTTCCCTTACTCTAAATGTCCCTGACATCAACCAACAAAACACAACCACTAAGAATGAAACACTATCACAAAACACACTAAACCAAAATCCACCACCCATAGCTCCGAATCGTCCCGCGCCGCACGAGTACCTCAATCCCACACCTCGCCAAAATATTAACCCACCACCGGTGCAAATCCCTCAACAACACCATCCTCATCTGATCCAATATCCGCAGACCACCAATTATCATACTCCTCAAAATACACCACAACTTACCCCTGATCACCCTCGAACGTCAATCAATGATCACCCATGTACCCAAGCTCCAGGAACTTATCAAGGCAACCCGATATACGCGGAAACCTTACCCCATACCCGCAACAAACCCTATATATATCTGAGCTGATCGAGAAGGACCTGCTAATTTGAAACATGGCATAAGAAGTCAAGAAACTGACGGGGAGAGTCCAGAGTGTTGAAGGTAGGAAAGGTGTTGAAGGTTGAAACTATGAAGATTTGTGTATCTAGCAAGATGTGGAACTGCCTAAGGGTTACAAACCTCCCAAGTTTGAGATGTTTGATGGCAATGGTGATCCAAAACTACATCTGAGAACCTAATGCGACAAGCTTGTAAGAGTGCGTAAGAATGAACAAATCCATAAAACTGTTCATGTGAAGTCTTACATGAGACGTATTATCTTGATATATCAATGAATCAATGAAGTGGCGGAATTGGGTTGGCGTGGTATAAGATTTCATGGACAGATTCTAGTTCAATACAGAGAACACGCCAGATGTTTTCTGTATCCAAAACCTTTAGAAGAAGCTAACAGAAACCTTTCGTGAGTATGCTACTCGTTGGAGATCAGAGGCCGCCAAGGTAAGGCTACCACTTGAAGAAGAACAAATGAATAAGTTCTTTGTTAGAGCATAAGATCCTCAGTATTACGAAAGGTTGATGGTTATTGAGAATCACAAGTTCTCAGACATTATCAAGTTAGCAGAAAGGATAGAAGAAGGAATCATGAGTGTGATGGTGACTAATTTCGAGGCACTGCAAGCCACAAACAAAGCCTTTCAATCAGGAGGCATCTCAAATAAGAAAGAAGTGGGTGTCGTGATGGTAGCCCAGGGCCCTAAGTCTCCCCTTACATACCGAACGCCTCCACCTACATATCAACCATCACCTCCAAAATAATAATACCCTGCCACCACCTACCATGCCTATAACACCCAACCTGCATATTGCCATTAACCTCCACCCGCCTGCCAAAACTACCCAAAGCCACGACCAAATTTTGACCACAGAGCTCCCAGACAATACAGCCAAATTGCGAAACCCATCGCCCAACTGTATGAGAGATTAAAGGTCGCCGGTTACGCCACCCTTATTCCTGTTGTTGCTGTTGAGAACCCTTCCAAATGGTTTAACCCCAACAAAACATGTGCTTACCATTCGGGCATGAAGGGTTATACCATCAAAAAATGCCGCAAGATAAAGGAGAAGATTCAGAAATCGATCGACACCAAAGTTATACCGGCAAAGGAAGCCGCACTAAATGCCCGTAATAATCCTCTCCCAAATCATAGGGGCGAGGGAGTGAATGTGATGGAAACTGATGACTAATGGGATCAGGAGGGATACACCGGACTTATTCGAGAGGAGGATGCTCCTAAAACATCTCTTGTTACCCTATCGCCCATTGTGGTACAAACTCAAGCACCATTTGTGGTCGAGGTAGCTACACCTTTCACTGTGATGGCAGCTCCCACACCTTCTTATAGGTCTGATGCCATCCCATAGGATTATGTCGCGGAGGCAAGAAGAAAAAGAAAAGCCAAGATGGAAAAGATAGGTGCTGCGCAAGGTATGACTAGAACTGGCAGAGTTTATACACCTGAGAATCTTGGAGGAACAAGCAAAGAACTTGTATCTAAGCCACCTGTTGTTGAGATGAGCATTGATGATCTTTGGAGGAAGGTACGTGCGAGGGAATACTCTGTTGTTGATCATTTGAACCAGACTCCCGCCCAGATATCCATTTTGTCACTGTTGCAAAATTCAGAGCGCACAAGAATGCCTTGATTAAAGTGTTAAGCGAAGTTTATGTGCCTGCCGGTATCACTGGCGGGGAGATGGCTAAAATGGTCGGATAGGTACTAGAGAGTCTCAAAATTACTTTCTACGAAGATGAGTTGCCGCCAGAAGGGTTGAGCCACAACAAAGCGTTGCACATCACTGTGCAATTTGAGGACAAGTCCATTGCCAGAGTTCTAATAGGACGAGAGGGAGCCTGAACATTTGCCCGTGGACTACTTTAAAAAGATTGGGTAAAGGCCTGCATGAGATACGGATGGAAAGCATGAATATAAGTGTTCGATGGATCCCAAAGAGCCACTATTTGAGAAATCAACCTTGATCTATAGTTGGGCCTGACCTGGTTTGATGTTGAATTCCAATTGCTAGACATATTTGCTACCTGCAACTTGTTATTGGGACAACTATGGATACACGCAGCTAGGGCAGTCGCTTCTACTCTGCACCAGGTTGTGAAGTTCGAGTGAAATCATCTGCAGGTGATCATTCATGGAGATGGAAGCAACCCTATTTACACCAACCAGACCATGCCAGTCATCAAAAATAGGAGGAAATTGGGAGGAGAAACGTACTACCACGTTGAGCGGGTAAACACAATTGAGAAGGATCGATGGTGGAGCAATAAGACAGAAAGCATGTTGATGTGGTTGGGATATGAACCACGAAAGGGTCTAGGCCGAAAACTTAAGGGGATCACATAACGCATACGACAACAGTATCATGGCACAACCTTTGGGCTAGGGTACGAATATACAATGTAGGAATACTAGGATTGGACACCGCCGTGGCACACCAATTACTATCCACTGGAACAAACCATACCACCACTACACCAGACATTCCGCCGTATTGATGTGATTTGGGGATCCGAGGAAGATGAGATTTTTCCAGGTATGAGGAAGTTGTTTCTGGACGAAGAAAATATGGACTGCAGCCTAGTTTTAGAGGAGGTGGAGGAAGACCTTAGTATTCAGACAGTGGGAGAATGAGCTATTCTCAAGAACTGGACTGCTGCACCCGTCCCGGACTCGCCCTGGGTTGGCTTGGCATAATTAGCATGACTGATTTTTAATTTATTTTTGAGCATTTAAAACATTTTCAGTGTTTTATTTTGAAATAATTACTCGATCCCTCGAGTCGTACTTGTTGAAAATTTTATGTTTTATTAATGCATTACTGTTTTTTGTTTATTTATTATTATCTTTCTACATTCTTTTCAGTGTAATTATTGCATTTTCTGATGAACCTACGACTGTGACATGTAATGAGACAATGTAACATCTGGAAAGTGATTCGGATGATTTGGAAGATGACATAATACCTGAGAAAATTGTCAAAGAAGTAGAGAATTTTGAAAATAAACCAAAGTCCAACTTGGAAGAAACTGAGGTTGTAACTTAGGGGATCCTGAAACAGTCAAAGAAACTCGCATAAGCATTTATCTATCATCGTCAGAGAAGGAAGAGTATGTCAGGTTTCTAAAGAATATGAGGCTTGCATCTTGGGACTCAGATTGGCCATTGACAAGAATGTTCAGGAGTTGCTGATAATCGGAGATTCAGATCTATTGGTACACCAACTACTAGGAGAATGGGCTACCAAGAACACTAAAATGTTGCCATACCTGCATTGTGTGGAAAATTGATCAAGAGGTTCACGAAGATAGAATTCAAACATGTTCAAAGGATTCAGAATGTGTACGTAGATGCATTGGCTACCTTGTCTTCCATGATACAACATCAAGACAAGAACTTCATCGATCCTATCCCGATAAATATTCGTAAGCAGCCAGCTTATTGTGCTCATGTTGAAGACGAGTTTGATGGAAATCCATGTTTCCACTATATCAAGAAATATTTAGAGAAGGGAGAGTACCCAGAAAATGCCACACGCACCTAGAACCGTACGCTCCGAAGATTGGCCAACCATTTATTCCGGAGCAGAGGAATTATGTATAGTTGGACTCCTGATTTGGGAATGCTGCAATGTGTCGATGTCAAGGAGGCATCTAGATTGCTTGAAAAAATACACGCCAGAATTTGCGTACCTCACATGAACGATTTCGTTTTGGCCAAAAAGATATTAAGGGCAGGGTATACCTGGATGACTATAGAGACAGACTGCATCAAATATCTTCAAAAGTGTGTCACGGTGAGCTCTACCAGAATGGATACAGAGCCGGTATGAGCTACTAGTTCTCATTGATGGTAAAAGGATTAACGCAGTGTGTCACGGTGAACTCTACCAGAATAGAATGGCAAGGGCTTTTAACAAAAAGGTTAGATCGCAGCAATTCACATCGGGGTAATTGGTGTTGAAATGGATCTTCTCGCATCAGGATGCAGCAAAAGGAAAGTTCTCACCTAACTGGCAAGGCCCATACATAGTTCGCCAAGTACTGACAGGAGGAGCGTTTAAACTTGCAGAGATGGTGGAGAAATATGACCAAGACCTATCAATTCAGAAATAGTCAAGAGATGTTACATTTAAGATTATGTTTGCACTTTCTATTTGATGTAACCTGAACTACGCTTGACATGATTACTGTTAAAGAGGGGATACGTAGGTAGCTTTGTGGGTTCAGTCACATCATAATAAAATCTTCATCCCCCCCCCCCCCCC
>MCJB01050599.1:6979-21503 GCA_002018475.1 Nicotiana obtusifolia
GGGGGGGAGGGGATGGGAGTAACCACCTTCCACTGCCAGTAAGGTGTATTTTGTTGGATGGCTGTCTCCTATAGTAAGGTGAGGGTTCTCTACAACAACAACAACAACAACAAAAAACCCAGTTTAATCCCACAAGTGGGGTTTGGGGAGGGTATTGTGTAAGTGGACTATATGGTAAGGTGAGTGTTCTCTATGTTCATAAATATGCATCTATCTAAATTTTTAACTAAGGTGACTGTTGTCTAGGTCCATGATATGCATCTACGTACATGATCTGTGTGCTACTATCAGATTGTTTTGTTTCATTCTCAGTCGTCAAGCATAGTAGAAGCTATAGATTTACCTTACATCTATATATTCCTAAGCATGCAGATGTCCTAATGTTATTCAATCACCACTTGAGCAACTGTAAAAAAAAATTTTAGTATGGATAATTTATATGCATTGAAAGTGTAATGATTTTTCCACACTATTACTATAATTTAACCTATTACAACAGGTTACTTACCATTTATTCTGGATTATAGATCAATGCTATTAAATAGAGTTACCCGCAATTATCTTTTTATGTGACCTTATTATTCTACACCATCGGTGCATAGAACTCAAAAGTTTGCAATACTACCCGCTTCCGTTTATAATAGTTATGGGGAAAAACTTCGTCAATTGATAAAATGGAAACATGAAATAAGTAGGTTAACTTTTCAACCATAAAATGATCTATAGCGATAAAGACCCGAAGGAGGTTAAAGCTTGAACCAAATTGAGCTTTAACTCCCTTCAATTGGTATTTATCGCTATAAATCATTTAATAGTTGAATCAATTGAGGAAGTTAGCCTACTTTGTGTTATTCAAGTTTATCACTAGACACAGTTATTTTTCCATAATTGCTGTTATAAATGGAATTAAGGTAGAGGTAAGGTATTTGTACACATTATCCTCCCCACATCCCACTTGTGGGATTCCACTAGTTTGTTGTTGTTGTTGTAAATGGAAGTGGGTATAATACAGAAAAAGTTTGAGCTCTTTGTACGGGTGGTGTAAAAAAATATTTACACAATAGGTTGCTTAAAAGGTAACTGCATGTAACTCTTTTAATAGCATTGATTGGTAACCTAGAATAAATGGTAGGTAACCTCCTATAATAGATTAAATTGAGTGATAATTTTAAAAGTCACATAACGTAAATCTGCACTGAAATTATTTTTTACAGCTACTTCAATGGTGATTGAATAACAATAGGAAATTTGCACGCTTAGGAATATATAGATGCTATGTAAATCTAGAGCTCTACTATGCTTGAAGACATATGATTAGTAAGTTCTGCATCAAATTGTTACTATGTGGGTAAGGTCCCTCCAATAGGAGACAAAACATGGCCACTCACCCTCCTGCATGTCGTCTGTCCTTCTAAATGCCTACTTTTCTCCGATCGGATATCTGTCCTTCCAGTTCTCACCTTTCACTCCACTCTGATGCTAGATTCACTGGAAGTTGTATATTTGGAAGATCACTTCTTCCATTCTTTTGCAAATGAATCCACTATAGAACTTATTCTTATAAAAGTATATTTATGCGTATTTTATTGAGGGGATTTAGATTTTTTTTCCCTATTTTGTTTGCCTGTAAGATTATTCTACTTGTTGTGGATAATTAAAAAATAAAGGAAAAAACCATTCTACATTCTATCTCAAGTGTTATGCATCTTGCAGGATCTTTTTCCAGTACCAGAAAGCTGTAGTTCCTTAATCACATGCCTATCGCGACAAATATCGTGAAACTATAAAAACAAATGTAAAAGTACCTTCTTCTTTTCTTGTTTTGGGGTAAATTTTGTTTGAAATTTGTGGCCAGCATACTGCTTGGAACCATTCAACCTATAGTATCTCTCTGTTTTATGATGTCCTAATAATATGTTCGTCCTTCAATAAAAGATTAGATTAAGCATTTATCAAAGCTCATCTATTTAAACGTATTCTAATTTTTCCTACGAATATTATCGAGATGAACTCCTCTTCTTAGCTTGTGCTAGTTTTACAGATGCTCATATGCTCATCCAGATGCCAAAGTAGAGCACCACTTAACAATTGACACATTCTACCTGTTTCACAGATTCGCTCTTCAAGACAAAACTGCTAAAATCTTGTGCAAATTTCTTTTAGGAGTCTCTGCCTTCTGTGCATATCCTACATTACTCATTCATTTCTTGTTAGTTTGATCCATCAACTTATACAAATTTCTCTAATCTATATTCCAGAATATTGGTTCCTTGACCCTCTTTCCAGAATCCACCATTAGCAAGCTTGGGCTTTAGTTTAGTTGGTTATGGTTTTATTCCGTTGGTTTCTGTTTGTGGAACACAATTTTGTCAGTGATCCAAGAGTGACACATGAAGATGGGAAATGGCTTTATCCGGTGCACTCTTCATCTCTTGCCCCCACCCCTAAACATGCCACAGAATAGCTTTGTCATCTGATGGCGATTTCTCGCCTAAGGATGCTTTGCCTCCTTTTTCCCATTTTTCCCTATTAGTTCTCGATCTTCTTCCTGTGTGGATAAATTGGAGAATAACCTCATAAAGTAGGCATCCCCATGCTGCAACATATAAGAGCTGAAAAACAAAGGAGTTAAATGGATCTTAAAACTAAACAGGAATGAGATGGCCACTTGTGTGTATGCTACTGCTCAGTTCTGCTGATTTAACAGTTTTGACTGCTGAAACTAATATGATCTGTATGCAGTTGCTTCGAGGTCTGAAATATCTACATTCTGCAAATATTCTTCATCGTGACTTGAAACCTGGGAACTTGCTTATCAATGCTAACTGTGATCTGAAAATATGTGACTTTGGGCTGGCACGCACGAGCAGTGGCAAGGACCAATTTATGACTGAATACGTTGTTACACGCTGGTATAGGGCTCCGGAACTCCTCCTTTGCTGTGACAACTATGGAACATCGATCGATGTATGGTCTGTTGGTTGCATTTTCGCGGAGCTCTTAGGGAGGAAACCCGTCTTTCCAGGTACTGAATGCCTTAACCAACTTAAACTGATTATCAACATCCTTGGCAGTCAGCGAGAAGAAGATATTGAATTTATCGATAACCCAAAGGCGAGGAAATACATCAAATCACTTCCATACTCTCCTGGAACACCCTTTTCCCGTCTCTATCCCCATGCTCATCCTTTAGCCATCGATCTCCTGCAGAGGATGCTCGTGTTTGACCCTTCGAAAAGAATTAGTGTTATCGAAGCACTTCAACACCCATACATGTCTCCCTTGTATGATCCAAACACTGACCCCCCAGCGCAGGTTCCTATCAATCTTGACATAGATGAGGACTTAGGGGAAGAGACGATAAGGGAAATGATGTGGAAGGAAATACTTGAATACCATCCTGAAGCAGCCGCAGCTGCTATGGAAGTTGTTCTATGAGCTGCTTCTTGAAAGGTTGTTGAGGTGATGTTAGAGCTTTTTGTAACTTATCTCTAATAAGGTTTCTGCGCTTTCAATAATATCAAGTCTTGATTCATCGACAGTTTGAGCTGTGATGCATATAAGAACTGCTTATATAAGCTTGAACTTTTTGAGCATGTAACGTCTTAATTTGTATATAGGTGTTGGTTTTGCAAGTCTAAGGACCTTTTATGCTTTGTGAATGTAAGGCAGTTTTATTTGTTGTACTGCCATGTTTGTGATGTTTATTGATGTTGGTTCTTTTAACCTTCCTTTGAGATACTGACATAGACAAGTTTATAAGGCAATTACATTTACAGTTATGTCCCTAAATACTAGTTCATATCTAGTGGTAACAATCTATGCACATAGAAGTAAAGTTCTTAACAGCTTGTTTGGATGGTTATTACATGTTGTATTGTGTCGTATTGTTGCTTTAAATACATTATTACTTAAATTTTATTGTATCGTATTATTAAATCCGTCATAACGATAAAAAGTGCCACTTTATATAATGACGAATTTGATGTGGTATTATCGTTATCTTGCTTGTTTCTCTCACACTGCCCTTCCTTATTATTAAGTAATCATATTTTATTCTTTATTCTATTTTTTTATAATAATTTTACTCAATATCCTATTTTTTCTTAGTAATATTGCAAGTTTATTCGTCATATTATTGGTGACATCATGAAACGACGACAAACTTTACAATCTTTCTAACGTTGTATTCATTAAATAGTATATATACAATTCAGTACAATATAATATGATAATATTATGAAATAACATGTAACAACCATCCAAACAAGTTGTAAGTGCAGAGATTTGCACAGGAAACATATTAAGCATCCCTTTTTTTTTTAGTTGTAAAGCATCCTAAAAAAGAAGTTTAGTTAAGAAGTTTTATGATAGGTGATAATTATCTTGTTACGTTTCTGAGTACTCAGTGTTCTCCGATCAATAAGGTAATCTTTGATTCTATTGAACTTACAGGGAATTGGAGGTAGTATTATATGGATATAAAGTCATAATGATTATTGAGCTATGCCACTATTAAGAAGCATCGAAATTAGGAACAAACATTTAATGCCATTTTCCTTCTCAAATAATTGAAGACCCAACAAGTATCTCTTTAATCATATACTATCATTAAGTACAGAAACCAAGAACAATATTTAAAAAATTTCCCAATCTACAGAAATGCCCCAATTGATGATTTTTTGGGCTTTTGCACATCTATTAGTTTTGGGATCACAATTGAACCTATACTTATTTTGCAAAAGAATTTGTAAGTCTACTCACTTTACGATTAACTTCAGACTTATCAGGTCCGAAGTTAAAAAAAATTAGTCTGAAGTGAAAAGATTACACTTCAGATGTACTTAAGGCCAAATAGGTCTGAAGTGCAACCAATGGTTTGATGCTCTAAAGGTCAATAAGTCTGAAGTGAAAAAATTACACTTCAGATGCACTTAAGGCCAAAAGGTCTAAAGATCTTGCCTACCTCAAAGGCCTTGCCTAATCACCTCCCCCCACCTCTTTTTTGGCCTACTTCTACCTCTTCGTTGGCCCTCCAATGTCAACCACTCACACCTCCTCACCGGAGCCTCTGTGCTTCTCCTCCTCACATCACCAAACTACCTAAGTCGCGCTTCCCGCATCTTGTCCTCAATAGGGGCCATACCTACCTTGTCACAAAAACCTCATTCCTAATCCTATCTAACATAGTGTGCCCGCACATGCATCTCAACATCCTTATCTCTGCTACCTTCATCTTTTGGACATGAGCGATCTTGACTGGCCAACACTCAGCCCCATATAACATCGTTGGTCTGACCATCGCTCTGTAGAACTTACCCTTAAGTTTCGGTAGCACCTTCTTGTCACATAAAACACCGGAAGCGAGTCTCCATTTCATCCATCTCGCCCCAATACGATGTGTGACATCTTCATCAATCTCCCCATCCCCTTGAATAATAGACCCAAGGTACTTAAGCTACTCTTAGGGATGACCTGCGATTCCAGCCTCACCTCCCCTTCCCGTCCTTGAGTCTCCCCACTGAACCTACACTCCAAGTATTCTGTCTTGGTCCTGCTCAACTTGAAACCTTTAGATTCCAAAATCTGCCTGCATACCTCTAATTGCGCATCGCACAGTCTCGCGTCTCATCAATCAATACAATATTATCTGTAAATAGCATACACCACGGCACCTCCCCTTGAATGTGGCGCGTCAGTACGTCCATCACCAGAGCAAACAAAAAAGGGATGAGTGCCGACCCTTGATCCAACCATATTAGAACGAAAATGGTCTGAGTCGCCACCCACTGTCCTCACTCGGGTCTTTACTCCATCATACATGTCCTTAATCAACCTAATGTAGGCAACATGTACACCTCTAGCCTCCAAACATCTCCACAAAACTTTCCTCGGAACTTTATCGTACGCTGTTTCTAAGTCGATGAACACCATATGCAAGTCCTTCTTTCTCTCCTTATACTGCTCCATCAATCTCCTAACACGTTGGATGGCTTCTATAGTCGAACGCCCCGGCATAAACCCAAACTGGTTCTCGGAAATAGACACACTCCTCCTCTCCCTTGGCTCTACCACTCTCTCCCAAATTTTCACAGTATGGCTAAGCAGCTTGATACCACCAGAGTAACCCTTTGAGACCCCTAATACCTCTCTCGCGGCTTCCCTAATGCACTGCGCAGTCGTGGTCCACATAGTGCTTGCGTCCCTACTACTCTTCCAAATCCCATAGTCATCAGCGTGACCCCCCAACTCTTGCACTTTAGCTTCCGTCAAGGCTTCTACTTTATCTTATGTTGGCTATAGATCGCCCTCTTCCTCAGTGATCTCAAGGTCCATGACCAAGAGCCTATGAAGGGTCGAGAGGTTCTCACTCGGGATGACCTAGCAATCCATGCAAAGACCTTTAAGACTTCCTGCAGAGTAGATAATCAATCTGAGTCTTGGCCAACGAACTTCGGAAGGTGACCAAGTGCTCCCTCTTCTTCGGGAAACTCGAGTTTGCTATCACCAAATCAAATTCTCTAGCAAAGTCCAGCAGAGACGTTACTCCTCCGTTTTTATCTCGAAAACCAAAGCCACCATGCACATCATCATAGCCCCCAGACGTCACTCTAATGTGGCCGTTGAAATCTCCTCCTATGGAAAGGTTCTCGGTATGCGGATACCACGCACCATCTCATCCAAATCCTCCCAGAAACGCCTCTTGACTTCCTCATCCATGCCTGTTTGGGGTGCGTACGCACTGATTATGTTCAAAGTAAAACCTCCAACAACTAGCTTAATAGTCATCAGCCTGTCATTCACCCTCCTAACCTCCACCACTAGTTCACCGAAGTCCTTATTAACCAAGATACCTACCCCGTTCCTGCCCCCCACCCTCCCAGAATACCAAAGTTTGAAACTGCCAACATCTCGCGCCTTATCTCCAACTCACCTAGTCTCCTGTAGAATTAATTATTAATTAATAAAAAAAATAAAACTATATCGCCGCTCTCAGAATATAACCCAAAAATATTTTTTTTGTATATATATTTCTGTATGTTATAAAAATATATAATTTTTATATACTTTTGTAATTACCGAATACAAATAATTTTTGCCGCTGGCTAAAAGTAACCTTTTCCTATTAATTAATCATTGGGTCCATTTTGCAAAAATGATTTGCATTAATTGAGTGAGTTGTGTTTTATTATTGACGATTCTGCCCCGCATGTTCCCCATCAAACCGTACCTATAACATGTAGCTGAATAAAAATCTCCTGGTCTTTCGGTCAATCCAGCACATTTTCTTTAACCTACTTTTCCCTCATGTGTCCATGTGCATATTATCCCAGAAAATTATTTTTGTATAGTTTTAGGTTTTTTGAATTCTTATTGAATTGGAGATAAGAGGTTGTACTTATGAAAACGTATTAATTTCAGTTGATTTTTTCTTTTAACTTTGCGTCCAGTCTACTTCAATAATTTTGATGGGTCGTATTGGATTCCGAAATGAAAATTCTTTGACATTAATGGAATATATTTAATAAATCCAACAATTTAATGTGATTGAAATAAGAACTGAAATCACAGCTCGTAACCTTTTTATTGACAGACTGAGTTGACTGATCGTTTTAATCACTTGCCCCTTAGTCTCGAATTCACGTGTATAAATGTTGCTGTTTCAAGATATATTTTCGAGTGCTCGGTATAATTCAATGGTGGCTTATATTAATATTGACAATCCATCTGAATTTCTAGGTCTATTCAATGTTGAACATATAGAGCATTTTAATTTGACATTAATTCGTTTTTGAAATATCTAATTCTCGATAATACCGGCTTTTAGCTTATGAAACGTGTGAAATCCTAAAGCTATTCTTCTGTTCAAGCTCTTCTGTCCGTATTAAATCCTCCTGATTTATATGTTTTAGTTATTCCTAATTTTGGAAGGCAGTACAATAACGATAAACTCAGTATATTTTCACAATAAGGTCTGGGAAGGATAATGTTTACACAGACCTTAACCCTACCTTGTGAAGGAAGAGATGATATTTCTGATAGATTTTCGTCTCAAGAGACAGTGAAAATGAAGCAACAAATGATAACAACAAGAAGGTAGTAAGATAACAGAAGTGAACGACACAATAGATAGAAATAAAGATCTAAGAATAAGAAAATACAAAAATAATACTAACACTACTAGTAGATCAGGACAAACTCACGACTATCTGTTAACCTTCAACCCTAATACTCGACCTCCACACCTTCCTATCGAGATTATCTAAATATGAGTACACAATTTAAAAATTAAAAGGAAAACGAATAATTCAATTTCGAGGCTTAGCAGATTCCAAAAATATCAGTTTGTGAGATTTCGAATAATTATAAGATATTGCCTGCTGTATATTCATTGAATTCGGTCATACTGAGACATGTCCTATTCTTATAATATTAATTTGTTCACGCACAATGACGGCTATAGACAGACCAGATTATCGAAATTAGGAAAGTAAAATCTGAATTTTAATTGTTGTTTGTCTTATCTAATTAAATAATTAACTCTACTGATTGAGAAGGAAGTTTCCAGTGCTTGTAAAGGTTTGAATATTTGTGTCTTAACTCTTAAAGTTGGAGTTACAAAGTTTATGTGAAAGATATTTTTTTCATATAAGCTAACTACAATATTAATATTAAAGTTAGAACAAATAAAGTTTATGTGGATTCTTTGTCAGCTTCTAGTTTGGAGACGTTTCTTTTTCTTTTTTTTAACTGTTATCACACGTGCTTCGATTTTGCACTATTAGAATAAATCTCAATTTTTAAGCTATGAAACTAGATTTAATCACTTTGAGAAAGTTATTTTTGTGGGCTACGAACTTTTTCTTGAATGACAGAACGAAAGCAAGGGGAACGAACCAAATCCTTATTAGTCAACAAAGGATTAATTAGTATTAATTAAGCATATATTTAGTCAAGGTTTATCTTGTTTTCATGGGCAGTACAATATTGACGAAATTTCTGAAAAAATGAAAAAGGATTAGCAGTCATATTTAGTAGTCAACCTTTGTTTTTCTTGTAAAAGCTACATTATTTTATCTGCATGGATACAATCATATCGCATAAGAATAACTGAAGGATAATATTAATTTGAAATTTGAAATAAAAGCGGCTAGCTCGAGCTCTCTTCATTATTTTAGTTCTCAATTTCTCATCTATCCATTCTTTGACAAAAGTAGAGCTAATGCATGAATTCTTTTTTTAATGGAGTCTAACAATTAATATATGTCAAATGTATATAATATATACATCTCTACTATACTTATAATTATAATCAAGAAATAAGGAAAGGCATCAAGAGGCAAAGATCAGTTGCCTATTGATAGAACTGTGCTTATCGCAAGTACTAAAGCTCCTAAACAGTGAAGTATGCTTTAATTTAGGTACATTAAAAAAGGAAAAAGAGATTCCTTCTAAATGAAGATAATAACATGATTGGTTGAGAAACCTTGAACCCATACCGGAGAAAGACGTATTTAGGATTAAAATTTTATGGGTTCAATATGTAAGGTTTTTAATATTGAACTCATTATATTTGTAAAGTTTTGAGTTCATATATCTATTATTTTTTGTAATTGTCTTAATTTTTACACATAAAATTATACTTTGTCTTAAAAATTATGAGTTTAATTGAAGCCATCCATTGAATGCTACATTTGCCCCCGATACTAGACATGCACACCCCTCAAGGTTAGTGGTGGGATGAAAAAGACCTAACTATTAATAAAAGGTCCCGCATTAAAGTCTTGGAAATAAAAAAATTCAAATAAAAAATATTTTTCTTTAATTGAATCTCACTTGATATAAATTCAAATTAGTCGAACTCTAATACTAAGACTAAACACTTTCCTATATAGTAACTTCGATGTAAAAACAGATAAATGAAAACTTATTCATTCTCGCTTCAATTCTTCTAGGTTTTCTTTCCCATATTTTCTCTCCAATCATGCTGCATACGTAATTCCTTACGTGCGTCTCAACTTTCGGACAATTAATTAATTACTTAATTCCCATTACCCTTTAGAAAATTTCGAAGGTATGAGATTGTCTTTACGTACTTACCTTATTTAGGTAAGAGGTCCGGCAAAGAACTATTACCTTATATTATTCTTGGTTAAACTGATCTATATTTGGTCTAGCTAGTTATTGATTAAAAGTGTTATAGAAGATATATTAGGTGCTTATCATTTAAGCAAAAGGAAAAAAGTACTCTTATGTAACCCATCGAATTATGTGATAACATCTTTCTCTCCGTTTCAGTCTATATGAATCTATTTCTTATTTTGATAGTATTTAAAAAAGAATGATGTTTTTTGAAATTCGAAAACAATTTAACTGCGACTGCCAACTCTATCCTTAGTGAGAAATTTATATAGCCACACAAATACTCTAGTATATTTAATACTACAAGTGTCAAAAAATTATAAAGCCACACAAATATTATGACTTATCTAGGACTATAAAATTTAAATTTTTTTATTTCTTTCTTAAATTTCATACCCAATCAAATAAATTTACTTAAATTGAAAAAAAAAAAGTAAAAAATAGATAGTACTCACTCTAAATTTACTGATTCTAAATATTGAATTAGTTCCATAGAATGGACATCGTGATGACAACTTCACTTTGCACCATTTAAGTGCACCCACTATCATCATATCCATACCTCCCCGAAATAAATAAATAATGAAGATTAATAAATTATACATAACACATGAAATCGGTAAATAAAACATATATAAAAGATTATTATAACAAAAAAAGTTAATTCATATTATAACTGGTCACAAGAGATCATTTTTAGCATAGAATCATGAGCCGAGAAAACAAAAAAGAGTGATCAATCACTATTCACAAGTATGCAAAAATAGGGGAAAGGCATAAAGCTAAATAGATGCTTCAACTTGCAAGGAGGAAGCAAACGAAAAGTTTCCTTATATATTATCTGAAATGTGAGGTAGTTAAAAGTTACTCATAATCTTTTCGGGGCCCCTATTTACTATTTATTGCTTTTCATGCCCATGTGAAATTTCTGCCTACTCTTGTATAATACTGTACTGAATATATACTCTGTTGAAGTTCAGGGTCCCATTTGTCCAAAAAGTACTTAGAAATCAAAGCCACCATCTATTTTTCTCTTTGCCGGTGGACCCCACAAACCGACCTTCTATACTTGGTCTAGAAAAAGCATTTTCCCCACCCACCCTGTTTTTTTTTTTCAGTTATAAATAATTTGTTGCTGAAAAAAACAAATATTAATCATGCTCCAAAAGAGAGGAAAAACAATATGAGAGCAATTATCTATTGAGTTTAATTAACTTCTATCCATTAAAAAGAATTACTCATAGTAAATTTGAAATGAAACCTTTAAAAATAAATTAAAAAGTATTTAAGTTATATACGTACACAAATAATGCAAATGTTTTTATAATATCAATACAATTTAATTGAATATATCATTTTTTTTAAGGTTGTCATGTTGGATATCTCGTGGAAGTTACTTATTATATTTAATCAGTTTAATCTGATGGTGTAATTAGTGCATAGAACTTAAATTTGGGTAAAACAAAACTTGCTGCATTAAGTTAAAATCAGTTACTATAAATAAATTAGATCCTTATTATTTAGGGGGTTTCTTTTCTCTGTCTAAGCTTATATATTCTGACTTATTTTTTGTCATCAGATAAGCAACTCTTGTATTCTCCTAACATGGTACGTACAATGAAAAGAAGGCTAGAGTACTACTTTAAAAGGAGGAGGAAAAAATAAAAAATTAATAGGTCCAATATTGAATTAAAAAATCACCGCGTAACCAAACACGAAAACCTGTCTTCTTGACAATTAGTGGTAGCTAATGTGAGGTTGTCATTTTGGAATATTTAAATCATCAATTAAAGCTAAGCAAAAAAGAAAACGTAGGCTTGAAGCATATTCCTTTAAAAGCATAGGAATCTAAGATAGAATTTCGATAGTAGTAAACCACAGATACGTCATTCTTCTCGAACTTGCAAGAATCCCTAATGCGGAATTAGAATTTAAAATTTATGAGTTCGAAATTTTAATTCTTTTAAAATATTGATATTTTAAATTAAAATTTTATACGTATTCAATAAATATTTAAAATAAATATAAATTTTAGATCAAAAGATGTTAAGTTCAATCAAAAGTCTAGCTCCGCCACTAATGCCAGCATGTTAAGTTTCTTTTCCTCGTCAAAATCGACCTATAATTTTGTTTTTACAAAGTTGTATCGTGCAATTATTGATCAAGTCATGTGTAGATATGTCTGCCCACATTTGCTTGTCTTAGCTATATATATGTAGCACCACTATATATTAACTTTTTCCATGTTTGTCCTTTAAAGTGCTTTTTCATTGCCATTTAGCTCCTATACACGACATTTTCACGAGGGTGGCACAAATCAAAGATCAACTATGCACATACTATATGTCTCGTTTATTACAAATATACAAGTTATATGAATACTTTTTTTTGCATATTTAACTGAAAATATTAATGAAGGCTAGATCTATCCTGCATGATTTGTCGGTATTGTTCTTTAATTCCTTTTGTTCCTGCCAATATCTCCTCGAGTGATTTTTTCAATTCTCACTTTTCATGGTATATAACATTAATTTGGCATGTATTTCCACATAATCATTTGATTATGTAACAATAGTAAATTAGTGTAATTTAATGTAAAAATGTGATTTATTCCCTCCCTCCAAGAACTTCCCACCTTGCTTTTGGGGTGACTCGAACTCACAACCTATTGGTTGAAAGTGAAGGATTGCTCACCATTTGTGCAACCCACTCTTGTCGCATAATAGTTTCGATTAAAATTTTGCTGAACACTCTAAGAAAGAAAAACCGTTAGTTTAACAAATTTGATACTTCTATACCATGTACTTAAACTAGCAATTTGATTATTTGAACTAAGTGACGGAGGACTATATTGGTAAAAGACAATTAAGTGAATCCAAAAATGAAATAAGGACAATTCATCTTTATAACCTTGTAAATAAATGTACAAATTCTTATCAATATATTTGAGGTCGTAAACTTGAAATATAATGGAGACAAAGAAACAACTATGTTAGACAATGAAGTGTAATCATGAGGCAATAGTACTTCCAAAATTATGGTAAAACTTAAAAAAAATAACATGAAGAAGGGTAAAATAGGAAGATCATAACAAACATCGAAAGCCAACCACAAACTTTTAGGTCATAGTACCACTATATAGTGACTAGCAATAAAAGCGATAAATAGCGATTTCCTTAAAACAAAATTTGTTAAAGGGTAGGTCCCACCCAATAGCCAAAAGGAAAAGAAGAGGAGAAAACTAGGGACCCGTTTCTTCATAAAAATATTTCCTTTTTTTCGATCTTTTTTTAAAAAAAAAATGTTTGTCTATACAATTTTGCAGGTTGTTGGAAATTTTTTTAAAATGAGTTTTTTAAAACTTGAAAAGTGGTTTTGATCTTTTTTCAAAAAAAAATTCTTTTGCTCACTCACAATGCAATATTTTTTAAGTGAAATATATGTCTAAATATAATTTTTAATTTCAAATATTATTTTGCAACTTAACTCTAAATACTATTTTTCTTTAAAAAAATTACAATATTTATGTTCAAACGCCTACTAGATCTCATGTTC
Organism: Nicotiana obtusifolia; assembly: GCA_002018475.1. Classification (NCBI taxonomy): domain Eukaryota; kingdom Viridiplantae; phylum Streptophyta; class Magnoliopsida; order Solanales; family Solanaceae; genus Nicotiana; species Nicotiana obtusifolia. Next base: position 20,678 of record MCJB01050599.1, read on the forward strand.
AAATTAAACGAAAGTAAAAATATTAGTATTAGGTAATTTCTACTTAAATCTTTATATTTTAATGGATTAAGTTATCATATATTTACGTTGGAGAAAGATAACGGATATTTGGTAAAATTAATAGAGGGATACACAAACTAAGACGACACAACTATTAAACAAAAAGGAAGGTCCCCTACCCCAAGCAGAAAAGGAGATTTGCAAAGCAAAGCTAAAGCCACGACTTTCATATAAACATATCAAGTTATCAAACAAACAAACAACGTGCTTAAAACTGACCTCTCACCAACATAGCTGAATGGTAGGACTCACACTTTTATTTCGTTGATCTTCATAAATCTTTGAACAGTTTTGGTCTCTAAAAGGGCACATTCCTCTTTTTCTTTTCTCTCGTTAATGTATTTGGTGATCTTTCTAAATTCTTATCCTGATTCTACAATTATCTTTTGTTTTTTCTCGGCATCAAATATCGTTAAAAGATTGAAAACCAAAGAAAAACTAAAGAAATAAAAGAAAACAAAAATATAAGATCTTTACTCTCAAAATCGAATAATAATCAAATTTGTAAGTAGTTTTCAGGATATGTCGATTAATTTGATACAAAACGATAAATTGAGTAAGAACGGACATGTAAAGATATAGTAAATTCAAAACACGCAAGGAGGATGATTCCAGTCTTAGTGAAGCATTCACCCTCGATCCGGGCTCATAGTGGACAACTTTGATGAACGAGAGAAAAGGCTTACAATAACAGCGAAAATAGTAGTGTATTACTTTGGAATGCGTGTTACGATGTGTCTAATAAATTATAAGACCCCCCCCCCCC
>MCJB01050599.1:21523-33157 GCA_002018475.1 Nicotiana obtusifolia
CCCCCCCCCCCCTTATATAGTAAATTATACTCTAAGTACAACTCTATAAAAGGTAAAAAAATCTTCTGTTTAACTGATTATCGGTTCTTCATCGATACGTGACGAGATCCACACCGTGATATTCGGGCGGTTGCGGATATTACGATCTTCTGTTGGTCATGCTGGGTCGCCCGAAGTCTTCCAGGATTTGGATTGATCTCGGCTCATGACCCCGATATTTTCGAAGGAAGACAATGTACCCCAGATTCTGACTCGATGAGACCTTTACTTCGATCCTGATCCTTCACAATCATTTTGATCTTGTTTTACCTTAATGATTCCTGAATGATTCATACGCAGTTCTCTCGATTCTTTACGATCTGATGGAAGTTTTCAGGTCTTCAGGTAATCTATGTATTTGTTTTTCTAGTCCCAGGTTAATCTTATAGAGTTTATCTCAGCATGGCCTTCCTCTATTACCGACTTTATGAGTTGTATGACCGTCCCTGAGTTGAATTCATCGTCGTCGACTGAGTTTTGATCCCGAGGCACATGTTGTAAAGTCCATTCCCTGAACCGATGTAACGTCACCTGTAACTTATCCAGGTATCTTCGTATCCGTTCCTCTTTGACTTTGAACGTCCCATTGACTTGGCTCACTACGAGGAGGAAATCACACTTAGCTTCGACAACCTCAGCCCCTAAGCTTTTAGCCAGTTCAAGACCTGCAATCATGGCCTCATACTCGGCCTCATTGTTAGTCAATTTTACAGTTCTAATAGATTGCCTAACTACATTACCCGTTAGTGGCTTCAACACGATGCCAAGCCCGAACCCTTTGCGTTCGAGGCGCCGTCCATAAAGAGTGTCCAGGTTCTGGAAGAGGTCCCCGAGTTCAACAACAACTCCTTCTCGACCTCAAGAATTAGGGCCGGGTGAAGTTGGCCACGAAGTCCGCCAAAATTTGAGATTTGATGGCGGTTCAGGGTCGATATTCAATATCGTACCCTCTAATGTCCACGACCCATTTAGCTAATCGTCCCGAGAGCTTGGGTTTATGCATTATGTTTTATAATGGGTAAGTAGTCAAAACACATATGGGATGGCATTGAAAATACTGTTTTAACTTCCTAGAGACGCTTAGCAAAATGAGCGCCAATTTTTCTAAGTGAGAATACCTAGTTTCGGTCTCGCCTAGAGTTCTACTAACATAATAGATAGAAAATTGCGTACCTTCCTCTTTTCGGACCAGGACTCCACTTACCGCTACCTCGGATACCACTAAGTATAGGTTTAACTGTTTGTCTGCCTTCGGAGTATGAAGCAAAGGTGGGCTCGAGATGTACCGCTAGTCCCTCCAAGGCTTGTTAGCACTACGGGGTCCATGAAAAGTTATAATTCTTCGTCAACAGTAAGAAGAACTGGTGGCTCTTGTCGGAGGACCTCGAGATGAATTGACCCAAAGCGGCTGTGTGCCCGGTTAACTTTTCGACGGCCTTGACATTATCCACAATGATAATGTCCTCGATGGCCTTAATTTTATCTAGATTAATCTCGATTCCCCGGTTGGACACCATGAATCCGAGGACTGTTCTGGACCCGACTTCGAATGCGCATTTCTTCTGGTTCAGCTTCATGTTGTATTTCTTCAATATATTGAAGGTTTCCTGAAAATGTTTCAAATGGTCCATTACTCGCTGGGACTTAACCAACATATCATCAATGTAAACCTCTATTAATTTTCCTATATGCTCTTCGAACATCCGATTTACTAGGCGTTGGTAAGTGGCACCGACGTTTTTTAGTTTGAACGACATTACGTTATAGCTGTAGGTACCATATTTAGTGATGAAGGACGTTTTTTCCTGGTCGCCTGGGTCCATCTGAATTTGGTTGTATCCGAAATAGGTGTCGAGAAAACTGAGAATCTAGTGACTGGCCGTTGCATCGATCAAGCGATCGATGTTTGGCAGAGGGAAATAGTCCTTGGGGCATGCCTTGTTTAAGTCTTTATAGTCTACACACATTCTTCATTTATTCCCCTTTTTAGGGACTACTACTACGTTTGCTAACCAATTGGGGTACTTCACCTCACGGATGGACCCTATTTTAAGGAGTTTTGATACCTTTTCCTTGATGAATGCATGCTTGACTTCGGACTGAGGCCTCCATTTCTGCTTGGCCGGATGGAACTTTGGATCTAGGCTCAGCTTGTGAGTAGTTATCTCCGGCAGAATCCCTGTCATATCGAGGTGGGACCAAGTGAAACAATCTATGTTAGGTATAAGGAATTGAATGAGTTTTTTTTTAGCTCGAGACTTTATCCCGTGCCCAGGTATACCTTACGATCGGGTAGGTACTCGATCAATATGACTAATTCCAGTTCTTTGACCGTTGATTTGTGGCGTCGGAATCATCAGGGACTATGAAAGACCTAGGAACTCCGTAGTCGTTGTCCACAATCGTCCCCCGCTTCTCCGGTTCAATTGAGACTGGTGTCGGTAATTGCTATTTGGTTTTCTCTTTGGCCACCGGACTTAGACCCTTCGATGATGAAAATGCGGATATCGGGATCACCTCTTCGACCGCGAACACCTCCTTTGCCACCGGTTGTTCTCTATAAACTATTTTAATCCCTCCTGGCGTTGGGAATTTCAGCACCTGGTGCAGCGTCGAGGGTATTTTTATGAATCCACGGTCTCCCGAGCAAAGCATTGTATCTCATGTCTCCTTTGATCACGTAGAACTTTATTTCCTAATGGTTCCAGTGGTGTTCACCGGTAATGTTATTTCCCCTTTAGTGGTCTCATATGCCATGTTGAATCCGTTCAGAACTCTGACTGCAGGCATGATTTGGTCTTGTAGACCTAGTTATTCCACAACCCTCGATCTAATGATATTGGCTGAGCTACCTGGATCAATTAATACACGCTTAACTCAAGATTTATTTATGAGTACATATATTACTAGTGCATCGTTATGGGGTTGCACGATGCCTTCAATGTTCTTGTCGTTTAAAGACAAGGTTCCTTCTGGTACGTAATCTCGAGTCCATTTTTCTCTCGTGATGGGTACTTTGGTGCGCTTTAACATTGGCCCCTGAGGAACGTCGACCCCACCGATGATCATGTTAATGACGTGCTGAGGCTCCTCCTACTCGATCTGCTTACTAGAATCTCTATTCCTGAAATGGTTATTGGCTCGATCGCTCAAGAACTCCCGGAGATCTTCGTTGTTGAATAACTGGGCTACTTCTACAGTCCTCTATTCTGTGGCCGTGAGTGCCATGATATTTACACATCAAGTTGGGATCCCTTTGGGCTGCATCGGACATCATACGTCGAGGCCACTTGGTGTCTTTGATGCGCCTGATGGCAGACACGATAGTAGCAACATCGACATTGAAGTTGTACTCCGATAACCTTGCCACTTCTTTAGGCCCGATGGGCCTGTCGAAACCGTCTTTGCTCATGAGTCCCCGATTATTTTGACCTCGATCACTTCTCCTTTCATTTCTCACAGGGTTCCGTATAGACCCGTTACCCCTGTGATCACCGTTGTACGGTTGATACCAATCTCTTCTTGATCTTTGTCCATGATCAATGTCTCTTTTGGATCTGTTACTAGCTTGAACGGGATAAATAGACCCGGAAGGAGCCCCAAGTTGATCGTCTTCGATCCTAATTTTTGATTGGTACCGGTTGTGCACATCGGCCCAAGTTACAGCCGGATATTCTACCAGATTTTGCTTCAACCGCTACTAAGCCAATGAGCTTTGAGTATTGAGTCCTTGGGTGACGGTCTGGATAACCCAATCGTCTACCACAGGCGGTAGGTCCATCTATTCTATTTGAAACCTTGACATAAACTCCATGAGCATCTCGTTATCTCTTTGCTTTACCTTGAAAAGGTCAGACTTCCTGGTCTCGACCTTGATGGCTCCGGCGAGCGCTTTTACAAAAGTATCTGCAAGCATAGAAAATGAGTCAATAGAATTGAGGGGCAAGTCGTGATACCATATCATAGCTCCTTTTGACAAGGTCTCTCCGAACTATTTCAGCAGGACAAATTCGATCTCATCATCTTCCAAGTCGTTCCCCTTGATGGCGCACGTGTATGAGGTCACATGTTCATTTGGATCAGTTGTTCCATCGTACTTAGAAATTTCAAGCATGCAGAACTTTCTCGGGATCGGCTTCGGAGTTGCGCTCGTAGGAAAAAGGTTTTGAACTTTATGGAGTCTAGGCCTTTCAATATCGTTGGTGCTCCGAGGATTTGGTGGACCTTGGAGTTGTAGGTCTCCACCTTCTTGTCGCTGGCTTTGATCTTCTTTTCTCTCATTTCTACCCGTTTTGTCAATTCCTTGAGCATCTTTATTATCTCAGGGTTGGTCTCGAGTTCAGCTTCATTTGGTCTATCTGTGGCTGGTTCATTTCTGTGAGTGTTTTTCCCCGACGGTTTGGACTCAGCTCTACTGGAAGCGCGGCTTTGGTTCTGCAAATGGACTATCGCTGTCTGCTGAGCTTGCAACATTTTGAAAATCACCCGTAAATTGATCCTATTCCCTTCACCCACACGAGTATTTTGGGCTACCTATCAGACTCCCCCGCGGACGCTATTCTTAGGATCGACAGGCAAATTCGTGTTAATGGACACATGAGAGTTGGCGTCGATCGCGTCCACGGCCGGAACTCCATTGGGATCGGCAGAGGGCACCTCGTTACTGGGCACCATGTTGTTGTTCTCGCATTGGCGACCAGACTCAACATCTGTGTTTAGAGAGGCAGATTGGGAGTTCGACATTTTAAACATAGACCTGAAATCAAAGACACTTCAAAGAACAAGTGTGAAATAGGGTGTGTTGCAAAAATTTGTATCAAATTGTCACTATTATCCTTAGCTCCACGGTGGGCGCCAAACTGTTTACCCTCAGAATCGGATAACAATTTAATTTTTAAGGAATTTTAAGGATATGCGAATTAATTTGATACAAAACGATAAATTGAGTTAGAATAGACAGGTAAAGATACAATAAATTCAAACCATGCGAGGAGGATGATTCGAGCCTTAGTGAAGCATTCACCCTCGATCCAGGTTCACAGTGGACAACTTTGATGAACGAGAGAAAAAGCTTACGCTAACAGCGAAAACAGTAGTATATTGCTTTAGAATGCGTGTTACCATGTGTCTAATGAATTATCAGACCCCCCTTTATATAGTAGGAGAATCCTACTCTAAGTACAACTCTATAAAAGGTAAAAGTTCTTTTGTTTAACCGATTGTCGGTTCTTTATCGATACGTGCCGAGAGCCACGCCGTGATATTTGGCCGGTCGTGGATATTATGGCCTTCTTTTAGTCGTGTTTGATTACCCGAAGTCTTCCAGGATTTGGATCGATCTTGACTCATGACCTCGATATTTTCGAAGGCAGACGACGTGCCCCCGGATTCTAACTCGATGAGACCTTTACTTCGATCCCGATCCTTGCAATTATTTTTGAGCCCGTTTTACCTTAATAGAGGCCGGAGTGTATCATGAACCCAATTTTTACCCGTATACATGAGAAAAGAAGAAGATGTGCACATAGGTTGTGCTTGGTGTGACATAAAGTCATTTTTCATAAAATATTTTTTATAATGAGATTATTTTCTAGTGTTCGAAGACAAGAAATGTTAACATTTTTCATCAAACGGGGGAATTAATGAACTTTGATGCTCCAAAATGGTGCTAAAGTTTAGGATCATGTTTTCAACTATTGAGTCACTGTTTACATCTTCTTCACTATGTGTACTCTGGTATTTGGCCTTAATTAAAGAATGTACATTACAAGGTAAGTATTCGACTTTGAGTATCTAACAAAGATTAAAAGGTATAGACTAAACATTACGTAAATGAAAAACGTCTAGCATGATCTTGACTCAAAATTAACAAAAAATATTTGTACTCATGTTCTTTAAATGACAAAAAGAAAATTATCTACGTGGTCCAAAATAAGTGGTGTTTTACATAATTAAGATGGTATTAATTTTAAATTTTCAAATTTATCCTTGATTGTTTATACTTCCAACGTCACAAATACAAACTTAGAAAAATGCAGATTTTATTAAGCTATTTAGTCAAAATCCTTCTTAATTTCCAAGAGTAAATAAGTAGTTTCTTAAGAGATGTGCCAAAGACAAAAATATCAAATAATATTGATCGAATGAATTTTTTTTTTTTCTGGTGCTTATGGATATTCCTTCATTTAATGGATTATGGAGCTAATGATGTTTACAGAAAGTCCAGTTGCCCACTGATTTACGTTTAAAACTTTATGCATGTAAAAATAATTTTATTTTTGCAGGAATCCAACTATTGGATGGTCTCTAAAAGCATCCTCTATGCCTCTCTTTCTGCAAATATACGCAACATGTTGAATGTACTAGATTCTCTCAGTTAAAAATATTTATAAAATGCTTAAGCATAGTATTATTATATTTTTCTTGATCGTTAAATTTTATCTTTTGGCATCCTCTAGGAAAATGTAAATAATAACATATATTCTTTCCAAGAAAAGAAAAAGAAATCATCTTGAACGAATCCAAACGTGAATAAAATTTAGGACACCAAACTTTAAATTATTTTTGGTTGAGTTCCATGATTCTAAATCTAGCAAAACATGATCCAAAACGGAGTTAAAGTTTTAAAAAGTGTCAAACATGAACTTTGAACTTTACTGAGTGCCGCTACAATAATCAGTGAAGCACATTTACTCCCCAGACGTTTGATACACATACTAAATTAGTTTGGGAGTCCTAAAATTATAATTTTTAGATTAATTTACCTCACTTGGGAGGTGGGACAAAATAATCCTAAGTTTAATGAATAAGATAGGATAAATTCATATCTTCAATCAAATATAAAATAAATTTAATTTTGCACTTAATTTTACGTTATTCCGCGCACCAAACTTTCACATAAAAGTTTAAATTGCACGTTCTTCATGCATTTTAAATTTTTTATGGACACTCATAAATACTTAACGTGAAACAAGTGGAAAATTTCTTTTAAATTTTCCTGCCTAAGTTGATTGTCTTTAATTTTCTTCCTGAGAAATATTCACTATTTTTAAACAATAATTAATGCTTCTTTTGAAAATAATGTATACACTTAACTGTACAATATAAAATTATAAACAGGTACTCAAAAATACTATAAACAGGTAAAAGGAGATTTCTTATTATTTCTTCCTTTTCCTCGTTATTTATGGCACATTTCACCAAGAAAAGGAAAATTCCAGCATTGTTACCTTGTTGTGAAAATGAATTCCCTCTTATTTGATTGGACACGAAATTTAAATAATTTTTTTTTTTAAATTTATGATGTAAAATAAAACACATATTATATATCATTAAAATTATTATGTAAATATAAATTATTTTTAAATATAAAAAATTATTCTTTTTAATACGGACTAGAAAAAATAGGGTCACAAAATTAATAACGAGCGAGTATTATCTTCCATTCCTAAAGATTCCCTGGCGGCATTCAGTTAACCATTGAAGTAGTTAAAGTAAAAGATGATCCAACGGTGAAATCATAAGGAGACAAAGCTGTGTGGGTGGTGAAAACAAAGTAAATATTAAACGTCAGATTCTGCAGTACTTGCCCCTTCATTGATTTCATAAATAGACGACAGACACAGCTGTATTTGTACATTTGTGTCATCTTTCATCTCCACCCCACAAATTCCCCCATGTGATGTTAAAAGCTTAATATTTTTGGGCGATAATATTTGTATAGTTATAAGAATTTATTATTTTATTAAAAATAAATTAAATAAAATAATAAATTTAAAATTAAATTATTTTTAAAATATATATATATATATATATATATTTAATAGATTAATAAAAAAATTATGTCATATAAATTAAAACGGAAAGAATATATACATTAATAAAAAAGAAATACACACGAATAAAAAGAAATATCCTTATGTTATTCTTCTAACAATAAATTAATTTAAAAAGTGTCACATAAAATGAAAAATAAATTTTCTTCGTTTCAATTTATGTGAGTTTATTTTTTTTTTAGTCTGTGCTACGGAAAATAACTTCTTTATATATTTAAAAATAATTTATATTTATGTAATGACTCCTAAACTCCATGTCCAGTCAAATAGGTTCACATAAATTGAAACAGATGGAGTACATTAATCACATTATTTATCAAAAGAATCAATTAAACTTTTTCATAAAAATTACCTAAAATTACTTTATTTGTGATTTAATTATCTTTAAATAATTTTTTATAGGGTAAGTACATACAACTTAAACTACCAAAAAATACTACCATCAACTGTCCTTGAAGATTCCTCGCCCTTCACTTTTTCCCCACCCACCTCCTATTTTTTCCCACTTGTTTAATTATTTCTTTAATAATTTTCTTTCCTTTAGGCTACCTTTTTCTGCCTTTAAATTAACCTACAACCTCAAAAACCATTCCTTCCTCTTCTCCTCCTTCTCTCCTTTGCTTACATTTTGAGTTTCTTCAGCTATTTTTGCTCTGTTTTCTGATCTCTTCTTCTTTGGTTCTCTTGTTTTCTCCGTTATTCTGCTCTATTTAGGCTATTTCATTTCTGGGATTTTAGTCTTTTTGGCTGAAATCCATTAAAAATCCAATCTTTTTACCTATTTTGTCAAGGGCTTTCTGTTTCTGTGGTGTGAAAAATAGTGCTGAATATTGAGCTGTTATTCATGAACCAAATTCATGTCTCCTGTTCTTAGTGAAATCCTTCGTTCCGGTTTAATAATCAGTTCTTCACTTAGACGCAGAACTCATCTTGTTCAATCTTTCTCTGTTTGTTTCCTCTACTGGTTTTACGTTTTCTCAGAAATCATCACTTCCCCATAATTATCTATATAGTTAATTATATCTAGTTTTACCATTACTTAGTACTTTTATTTACTTGGTCCTGTGTTTTCTTGGTACTAATATTTGTTCAACAGCCCAAGAAAATAAACCAGAGGCTAAAAATTTTAAAGGTGTAAATATAGAAATATTGTGATGGCTACATCTAGTGGAAATTCAACTGGATCGACTCAGATTCAGAACTCAGGATCTGAAGAAGATTTGCAGGTTTCAATGTTAGATGAAAGGAAAAGAAAGAGAATGCAGTCAAATCGTGAATCAGCAAGAAGATCAAGGATGAGAAAACAGAAACATCTTGATGATTTAATTGGCCAAGTTGCACAGCTGAAAAAGGAAAACAACAACATACTTAGCAACATCAACTTGACAAGTCAACAGTACGCTAATGTTGAAGCAGAGAACTCTGTTTTAAGAGCTCAGATGACGGAACTTAGTCAAAGGTTGCAATCTCTTAATGAAATCCTCAGTTACATCAATTCCAACAACAATAATAATAATAATAACGGAGTTTTTGAAACTCATCATCATTATCAGGAGGATATGATGAATAATCCATGGAATTTGATGTATGTTAATCAGCCAATTATGGCTTCTGCTGATATGCTTTATCAGTATTAATTAAAAAAAATATTAGAAATAATTATCACCATTAACTAGGGCACAAATTGGTCTAGCTTTTCTTGTCTTCTAATGGTGGTAATGTTCAATTAATGGTGGTTGTGATGGTGAGTTGAAAGAAGAATGGAAGGGTTGTTTTATTAGTATCTTTATTATTTGGTTTTATTATTTAAGCAATATGAGCAGTAGATCTGAGTAATATTATGAGTTATTAGGACTATTAGAATGGTTTAAGATGAGTTGACTGGTCTTTTGGGCATGTAAAAAGGGTCAGGTGTTGATATATTGGAATGAATGGTTGTGAATGCACTATGTTTCTCTTTTAATAAATGCAAGTTGCCTTGTTTCTATGTACTGTATTCCTTTTTTTCTTTTTCTTTTTTTTTTAAATTTTCTCCAATTTTTCTTAGCTCTCCAAATTGCTTCTGATGATCATAATATATTTCATCGACTCTGTAATATGTTGCTAATAAGTTGCCTAATTTCTTAATACTTTGAGATCCAAGAATTTTCCGAAATTCTTAATTACTTTAAGATCCAAACAAATAGTTAATGTCCTCTTTCATTATGGTTCTGGAAAAAGTACAAAGATGAAGATCTCATAAGAATTTACAGAGAGTAAGATATTTTTGCACCAAATCAATGATAATTTGGCAAGTGGCTTCTGCATATACTCTTTATTACTTATGAATAGTTAATTAATGCGTGTTTCACTTTAAATTTTTTCTTAACAATAAGCATTGAGTGTGATTAAATTTTTTCGATATAGAATTTCAAAGATATGTACAACAATAACAATATAGTACCTAATATAATCGTACAAGTAAGATTTCGATGAGAATAGTTTGTACGCGGTCTTAATACTCCTCGACAGGCTTAATGTACCAAAACTATGTGGTATAATAAATGAAAGACGCATTCTAATTTAAAAATCGTGCAGCTACATACACATCAAGTAGTCCTTTGTCCTTCACTAAGAGTCAGAGAGCATACTGCTTGAACTTAGCATTGATTGTATATTTACTACAGTACTATTTACCAAACCAATTCAAAGTTACTTATATAGCTTTAGGAAATGTTGTTCACACGTGATATCTTCTAAATACCGGCTTAAATATCAAGATATCTTTTCCTATAAAAGATTTCATGATTGGACATATGATTATGTGGTCGCCCAGAATTTTCACTAAGAGATAAATATAAAAAAATTAAACACATTGAAAATTCATAAGGCTTCAACGTATAGTAAATATGTATGAGATAAAAAAATTTACCTAATAATACAGTGTAATTTTTTCGCAAAAAAGTGTCGGTTGACAACCCTTTGTTATACTTGGCTCCGCCACTGGCACAGACTATAGATGAAAATTTTAAAAAAAAAAGTGTGGCTCATCCAGTTATTTTTAGAGCATGAGTAAAAAATATAATTCGTTAGTTGTTTTCAGTTGGGAAAATAAGGAGGTGTGAACGAAAAATAGAGAGAAAAGATTTGGAGGGAAAGAAAATGTTTGAAGTGTTTCTTTACTAAGACACTTTGTCCCTCATCGGAAAATGGAAAGAAAATCTTTGTGCTTATATAAAGAAGCACATCTTCTAACTCTTAAAGAGTTGATACAAAGTGGTGCCTGGTGCCTGGGGCCTTCATCGTTGTCGTACACTATCGAGGAGTTTTATTTAATCAAAATAAGGAAGTGTGAATGAGAAATGGAGGGAAATGAAATATTTGAAGTGTTCCTTTTACTAAGACACTTTGTCCCTCATCGGCAAATGGAAAGAAAATCTTTTTACTTAAAGAGTTGAGAAGAAGTGGTACCTCGCTCTCGGCTCGACTTCAGCTTCGGCTTTTTCCTAATATTTTTCTGCGTTTTCGCGACCAAGCAAAAATATTTTTCTGCCGAAATAGTACCTCATGTGAACAAGTACTTTCATACCTATTTAACCCTTAGCTACAAATTCAGAGGCTTGACCCTTTTGTATTTTTGCATTGTTTTCAAAAGCAAAATGTAAGCATCAGTATGGTTTATTGCCGTTTGTTGAGTTCGATGAAGTTCTGTAATTTTCATTGCCAGTATTATAGAATAGTTGTTCCGTTCTATCCTAAAAGGAATTAATCCAACAACCTT
>MCJB01050599.1:33452-49049 GCA_002018475.1 Nicotiana obtusifolia
GGGAGGGGGAGGGGGAGGAATAAATTCCTTAAGAAATCACAATTTTATGTTGTGCTCGAACTTTTATTCTTCTGATTTTATATCTGTTTTGTTTCTGCCTTCATACTTATTTTGCAGAAATTATTTTACAAACACAGATTGATAACAAGTTATAGATCAGTAGAATATGTCTGTGTTTTAACATTAATTATATTTCTAAGTAATTCCTTTTTGCCTTTTAATTAACTTCTTTTAATTTTCATCTTAATTGAGCAGTCATGAGGGTGCATGCTTAGTGCTCAAGCAAATTAACATTCTGTAATTTGCTGCTTCAAGCTTGAAGTTACAATCATTAAGTGGGATGCCAAAGTAAAGCAAAAGGTAATCCTTTTTTAAACAGACATTACGTCTCACTGATGGAAAATTAATAATGATGATTAATGCAAGATGCACTTAGCCTGCATAATATTGCGTAAAGAATTGCTCTTAATATAGCGTTACGTACAGAATTCATGTGGTTGTCATAACTCATATGTCCTTAGCTTCTTCATTTGTCTACGCCCCTTTTATTATAAATCAAATAAAACTTAAGGAAATAAGCACTCAATTAGCCAAAATCTTTATAACTTTTATATATATGAGTTCATCTAGACAAGCAATAGCGAATGTACCAACATTTATGTTTTGAACAAGACAAATACATATTTAGAAAATTTAAAATAACCATCCATTGAACTTCTTGAGTTTCACTAATGGGGAAATTGGTGCAAACCTAATAATGTTATTTGAAATAATAATTATGTCACAAAATTGCGAAAAGAATATGAAGAATTATTTTCTAATATTTCTTATGTACCAGTGAATTTGTGTTACTTTCTTCTAATTTCTTTTCAGTAGTATGTCTATGATTTTAGACAGCAATTACATAAGAAAACGTATAACAGAGGCAAAAATTTTATACCTTCTATATACGAGTACATATAGATAAACAACCGCAGGTTTACTTGTTGGATTAAAACCGTCTAAAGATATCATTATTTATGGGCTAATTTAGGGATTAAAGTATCAATAGTCAACAAAGCCCTGAGGAGAGATTGTGTATGCATCTTTAAGCTACGGGTAAATATAGTTTACTGGCCCAAAGATGGATAAAGACCCTAAGCCAAACCTTACGCCATCAAATTTGTCATCTCCATATCCGTCCTGTCAAATCATTGGTTCTGATATCAACTGTTGGGCTAAAATGACCCAAAAATACTCTTAACATGATATGACGTTGTCCGCTTTGGATCAAGCTCACATGATTTTCTTCAAAGTGATTCACACTATTAAAAATAGTCAACTCCTTAGAAACAACTTATTTTTCTTTTTTACTTTTCATGTGCGACTTTGTACACACACCCAACACTACCAAACAAAAATGATTTTAACTTTTAACAAGACAAATGCATCTTTCGAAAGTAGAAACTATAGAATATACATCAACAATTTCTTAAAATATACCGATTTTCTTAGAAAGACTGGTTCTGACGAAAGCAGCAAGCAGTCTTTATTCTATTTCTGGCAAATGATTGCGTCAATGTGTAAGTAAAGAAAATGTTTGATATTATTAAAGAATGTTTCTTTGTTAATATCTTGGTTATGAAATGATGAAGCTTCTGGCCAGCCATTAAAGGAGGGCACACTTCAGATTAAGAAATTTTTGGTGTCACTATTCTTGGTCTCATCTTCATTATATTAATTAGTGGATCTCTAACTTACTTTGAATGACTTTACAAACAAGCTAAAAGCTATAGAGATTAATAAATGACCAATATATTTTATACAAGAGCAAGAGGGATATTCTTTTTATCTAAGAAGATAATTGATGGCAACAAACATTTAATTAAGCTTAGATTGAACTTCTTTTTAATTTTAAATTATGTTCATGTAAAGTCATATGGTTGGGAGGCATGGAAATGACATGCAACTACACATTGTTAAAGAAGTGGTCCAAAGGGTAAAGTAGAGAGGGATGGACAACTATAGAAAATTAGCATAAATAATGACTTAATTTAGTTTTTTTTTTCCTAAATATTTTATTAATACTAAAGATGAAAAATTCCTAAATAGTTCTTCTTTGAGTTGTTGAAATAAGTTTGAAACACAAAGTGTAACAAATTATTTTAAGTTCATCTCAGTTTAATCATATCTCCTAAGACACAAATATACAGTTCTAATCTTATCATTTCAGTAGTAGGACAAACTGCAGTATGACACGTAAATAGGCATATTCGACATGATATTACGTGATGTCCATGAAAAGACAATAATTTTCAAGAGTTAGGTAATATGTGATGTTGAAATGTTAATTTAACCTATGATCTGAAAATACTGAAAATATTTTTGGGGCGTTTCATGCCTTTTCTGAAGTTGGTGGGATGTGGTAAGCGACCTCAAAAAATCTTAAAATTGCCAAACTAAAATCAAACTCAAGAATATTCCTTTTTTCCCACTTTAAATTCCGATTTATTTCTTACTCCATTAGTTATATTTTAGATAAAAATTGTTTGTTTTATTTTTGTTTTTTTCTTTTTAATTGTCTAGATGAAATTATTGGAAAATTTTATACAAATTTGTTTTTGTAAGTGATTAGCGTGGGGTCCATTGTTTTGTGTATCAAAGACAGTAAGTTTATGTTTTTAGTGTTTTGATTTTTTAAATAATTATTTTGAGAAATAAAACAATTGTCCAAGTGATGCTCGCCATGAATGTGATCGGTACTTGTTAATTACGGGTAAAAGTGGACAAATATTAATTAAATTTTTATTAATAATTTTATATTTGATTTGTTGAAGTGTATTCTTTTTAATTTTATATTATTGTTTATTTATAAACAATAACATGGTTGCATGGTTGAATAAATGACCACCAGGTTTATTGGTTTGAAGAGACGAAGTGCAAATAAAAGCTGTGTTAATTTTCCCCAAATCCGATATAAAACAATTAAAATAAAAAAGCAATGTTAATTAAATATAATTGCGTCAGCTCCAATAAATGTAGGAGTAAGTTGGAGTTACCTCATTGACAAGAACAATTTGGTTTGATTAAAATTAAAGTTGGAAACAGACATTACGATGCGAGAGGGTTCACTTATCGGCGCTTTTACATCTATATATTCGATTTTGGGGTGACAATTGAATATATACTCACTTTATAAAATTGAAAAATTGCACTTCAGATGTACTTAAGGTCAAAAAGTCTGAAATGCAACAAACGTTTTGCTACACTTAAGGCCAATAAGTTAGAAATGAAAAATTATACTTCAGATACACTTAAAGTCAAAAGGTCTAAAGTGCAACCAATATTTTTATGCACTTAAGGCCACATAGGCCTGAAGTGCAAATTGCCCAGAAACGAAAATTTGTTCTTCGAATTATAACAATCAAATATACGATTTAATACCTAAATCTATTCCAATTGAGCTCAAATTTAAAGCATAACCTCCAAATATCATCAGGAACAAACCTCAATCATCAATTTGTCAAAATAACAATAAATCTAATAAATCCATTTTGCAATTAAGAAAAAGAAGAAGACACCTTAAGCAATAGTAAAAAATAAAGTGTCATAACAGCTCACCATTGTAAAACATCATAAACTACATTAAAATATGTTCACAACTACTATATAAAATCACTGTCACTTGAAGAAAAGAAGAAGAAGGAGGAGGAGGAGGAGACGAAGGAGGAGAAGAAGGAGGAGAAGAAGGAGGAGAAAGACGCCTGAAGTTATTTAAAAAGTGGGTACAAGTTAAAACTTTTTTAAAAAGTGATAGGTCGCCCCCGTGCAATTTTTACACTTATTGGCACTTTCTAGTTATGAAGCTTTGGCCCATATAAGTTTAATCTAAATTGAGTATGAGTTGAGCACTTTGCCAAAAATAAGACCGTTTCGAAAAAATAATTTGTTTTAAATGACTTCCATCATATCAAATATATCCTGTAATATTATAGTTAGAAGGATTTTTATTTACTTATGAATGTAATTTAACTAGGAGCGGTGTTCAGTCAGTTCAGATTGCATATGAAAATTTTATTTTGGATTTTCGATTTTCGGATTGAATAAATGACAATTCGAATCCAATCCAAATAAGTCCAGATTGGATCGGATTTCTTAAGTTTAATTTCGGATTAACCAGTTTGAATATTTTGGATTTTCGGTTTTGAGCATATAAGTTGAGAAGTTTCTTCTTTTTATAAAAATGAATATCCAAATGAAGTACTCGTGTTAAATTGCCTAAAACTTTTCTCATTCTCACTACAATCATCCAAATGAAGTATACATTATAAAATTATTATCGAAAAAGTATAATAGAGACATTTATACGGCGGATAAGAAGTAGAAATAGTAAAATCATGTCAAATAGAAAGTATTCTCACAGTAATTAATATTGAATATATGATATAATATCTAATGGGTAGGGTATTGAACTTATTACTATTGACATATGGATAATGGACTAAATATAAAGTATAAGAATTTCGGATTTCAGATATCCAAAATTCGAAGTACCAAATCCAATATCCAATCCGAAATCTAAAAAATTTAAAAATTAAATCCAAAATCCAACCCGTAATCCGAAATTCAAAAAAATTCAGATTTCGATTTGGATTTCGGATTTGCCCAAACTATACCCACCCCAAAATTTAACTAGCATTACTAATTATGGGAGTTTATTATGCTATTGTATGTTACTGTGGTTAGAGATTGAAAAGAAGTGAAGGCACTTTTAAAAATTACTTTGAGTTAAAAGATGACATTTTAAGTGTCTAATAAGAAGAGTTGTGTCTATTAAAGATAACTATTCTAATATATACTTGTCTTTTGGCCTCCTAAACGTACACAATTTACCAGATTTGCCTAACAGTTTATTTCTCTTCTTCTCTCAAAATGACTGTTGTTCCCGTAAGAAATTCAAGTTATTGCTGGATTTGAATTGTGTTTGGCTTTATAAGTTTTTGGAAGAATTCTGCCACAAAATCCTACTACGACATAATATCTTACGGACATAGATTACTCTATTCGTAACACTATATAAACCCCTTCCCGTTTGTACGTTTTATTGGTAATAAGTTATAATGAACTGATCTCTTGATACCACTATCAATAGACAAGTCCCATTTCGCCATGCTACATAGTCAGAGATAAAGCGAATCTAGAATTTTTGGAATATAGATGCTCTAATATAAAAAAGAAGTAAAGAGAAAATATCAAGTCAGAATCACTCTCTGATCCTTAGAATAAATAATTCAGCACTCATTCAAATGCACGAATTAGTCTTTTTGGAGCACGAGCAATATACGTACATAAAAGGAAACCAACCTTATATGACGGGAGCAGCAACCAACCTTACTATTTTAAGGAAATGATTGGATGAATTGTAATAATGAAAAGAAATGTTAGTATAAAAATATCTTTTTAAATATATTGTGCAAATAAAATGATGAAGAGTGGTCGGGCAATAAAGAAAGGCTCAGTTGATAAAATTTTGGTAGTCATTTTCTTGGTCTCAGGCAGAATCATTATTAAATATTCACGATTACTTTTCTCCTTGAATTTCTTTCTCAAGTTAATTTCCTTATACAATTAAAAGAAATTCCAAAAAGAAAATGTAAACGAGGATTATTGAGATGCTTAGATACTATGGGGTTATGACTTATGCCACGTAAATGGGATTATTGAAAATGGTACTACCATGTGATGCAAATGAGAAGAGTCTAATCTTCACGAGTACTTATTTATGGTCACCGGAAAATTATATTATTATATAGAAAATTATATTTTATATATTTTTTTCGTTTCAATTTATATGAATCTATTTTCTTTTTAGTCCGTGTCAAAAAGAATGATCATTTTCTTTATTTGAAAACAGTTTACCTTTATGCTATAATTTATAGTCATACATAATATATGTGCCTCATTTTACACTACAAGTTTAAAAATTTTCTTTTTTTTCTTAAATTCCGTGTCCAGTCAAATGAATTCATATTAATTGTAACGAAGGAAAAGTAAAAGTTAAAAATTACGTATTTATATATATATATATATATATATATATATATATATATATATATATATATAATATATATTCGCCTTGAACACTTTTAGCGAAAATTTTCAATTTGTCAATTTACGCCTTTCTTGCTACTGTGCAGGCTGTAGGCTGTAGCTAATGGAATGTGATTTAGGCAATGACCTCAAAATATCTTCTTAGTTATTGCCTAGCCAACCCAAGCACATTGCTCCTCTTTTTCACTTTAATTCCCAATTTTACTTTTTAATTCAATCTTTAGTTTTCTGCTTTGTGAAGAATAGTCGCAATTACTTTTGTCCTATTTTGGAGCTGTTTGAGTAAGCTCATGTGCAAATATAATTATTTTTTAAGTATTTTTAGCTTATTTATGTGTCTGATAAATATTTAAAAAAAAATATAAGCCAAAATCAACCCAAAATTGTAAATTAATCAGCCTAATTGATGCCTTTTCGCGTTATATACATTTTTTGCTTGACCAAGATCATTGCCTATTATAGGCTATGGGATCTTAGAATACTGAAACAAAATAGAGTTTTGTCCATCAAATTAGGTCACATAAACACAAATTATTGATTAAGAGGAAAAAGAATGCAAAGCGAGTCATTGATTACATCAGAATTACGATCAAATCAGTGGAGGAATAAGTTGGATTACCTTATTGACAACAACATTTTGCTTAATTAAGTTGGAGAAAAAAGTATGAAGGTTTTCTAATGGCCCTTTCTAGTTACTGACACTTTGTCCAATAACAACAACAACACAAAATTAGTGTAATAATATAAGTGGAAACTGGATAGGATAATATGTACGTAGACCTTACCCCTACCTTGTGAAGGTAGAAAAGTTATTTCCGATAACCAGCTCAAGGAACAGTGAAAATAAAGTGGCAAACAGTAGCAACAACAATGCAATAGGAGCAAATAATACAACATATAATAATAAAGAACCAGGAATAAGAGAAATACAAAAATAGTACTAGTACTACTTTGAGACTAAGAGACATGTAACGGCCCGATGTGTTGTAGAAACACATAAGATACTAATTGTATAGACTTGGCTTGTTTTAAGTGCAAATCCCTCTTTGTAATTATGCAAATTTTAACATTCTTGCGGGGTATAAGGTATAAGAATCTAATAATTGAGGGCGGGTGGTACGCCTACCACAAGGTGCTTCATTTTTGTTGTTCCTTTTGGTTATGGTTCTAGCCTTCTTTTGTTCGGTATAAAATCGATGGTTAACAAGACTAGTTGAGCGAGGAGTTCGTGGGAGTCTAAAGGGTCCAGTGTCAAAATTTGTGGGTAGTGTCTAAGGAGCTCGTAGAGGTTTAAAGGGTCCAGTGTCACATTAGTAGAGTCGTGTCTAGAGTTAATAGAATGATAATTGGGTTGGGAGGTTAATTGTAGAGCTTCGATTGTAATTTAGTACTAACATTGATTGAGCTAAATAGGAGTCAAGTTTGGTTTGGTTATAGCTGAATTCCCCCTGGCCAGGATGATTGTTTGCTGTTATTTGTTCCCTTGCTGGGAAGTTGTTATGTTGATTTATTCCCTTGCCGGGATTTCTTGTGATTGTTGTGATGATGAAAGTGGGAGCGGGTGGCACGCCTGCCACGAGATATTATGAAAGTGGGAGCGGGTGGTACGCCTACCACAATATGTATTGTAAGTGGGAGCGGGTGGCACGCCTGCCACGAGATGTGATGTATGTGGGAGCGGGTGGCACGCCTGCCACAAGAGGTTACTGTAAGTGGGAACGGGTTGCATGCCTGCAACAAGAGGTTACTGGAGGAAAAAGGGTGGATTGTATTACATTTCATTGTATTAAAGGCTGAATTGCAGTTTTCTTTCTTATTCATTGATGATTCATTTTATTTTATTTGTCTGCTATTCCGATGTATGTTTTCCCTTTTCCCGTTTTAATTGTTACGTATTTTATCTTCTACTGTATATGCATATATGTTTAAAATTGCACAGATTTATTTGGAGTCTGGTCCTAGCCTCGTCACTACTTCGCCGGGGTTAGGCCAGGCACTTACCAGTACATGGGGTCGGTTGTGCTGATACTACACTCTGCACTCTTTTGTGCAGATCCCAGTGCCGCAGGCTTCGAACAGCAGGAAGCTTCCAGCCTCTGATTTTCAGGCGACCCAAGGTAGTTCTGCAAACGTCCGCGGATCTTGGAGTCCCCTGTCCATTCCTTGTATCTGTTTCTTCTATATAGTCCAGAAACAGTATTTTGTTGTATTCTTCAGACCCTGTTTGTAGTACTCTTAAATAGTCTGTGAAACTATGACACCAGATCTTGGGTAGACCGATGTGGATAGTTTAACGGCGATAGTTGTGTAAAGTATTAACTTTACGTTTATTTCGCGTGTTGAATTACTTCTCTTCAGTTGATGCATTTGTGACGTAATGAATTCGTAAATAGAAACGTGGTAACTAGTCCGATTGACTGGCTTGCCTAGCTTTCACTAGTAGGCGCCATCACGACTCCCGAAAGTGGGAAATCCGGGTCGTGACAGGTTGGTATCAGAACCCTAGGTTTACATAGGCCTCACAGTTCACAGACAAACTCGGTAGAGTCTGAGGGATCGATATGGAGACGTCTGTATTTATCCCCCAGAGGCTACAAAGTTAGGAAAAATTTCACATTTGTTCATTCTTGTCGTGCGGTTTGCTTCTCAAATACTAATTGGATTTCTACTCTGTTCCTTCGCAGATGGCGAGAACATGCGCTTCCTCATCTACCGTTCCGCAGCCCGAGCCCCCAGCAACAACTCCCACGCGGGGCAAAGGGCGAGGCCGAGGTCGTGCTAGGGGTCGAGGCAGGGGCAGGACTCAGCCTCCTGCAGCAGCACCAGTGGCGGAACCTCAGATTGATCTTGACGAGGAGGTTCCGACCCCAGCAGCTCTGGTGGGCCCAGCTCAGGTCCCCGAGGGGTTTTTTGCTACCCCAGTTCTTCAGGACGCTTTGGTCCGGTTGGTGGGCCTCGTGGAGAATGTCACCCGAGCGGGCTTACTTCCGGCAGCACCAACCACTCCTCGGGCTGGAGAAGGGGTTCAGATTACTGCTACTCGTACTCCCGAACAAGTAGCTCCCCAGGCTCAGGTTCCAGCGGTTCAGCCAGCTGTGGCAGTCCTGCCGGGAGCAGTAGCTCAAGACGGCAATGGGGCGGCCATGTCCGCCGATGCTTTGTGGAGACTGGATAGGTTCACCAAGCTCTTCACCACTACTTTCAGCGGTGCTTCTTCGGAGGATCCCCAGGACTTCCAATACAGCTGCCTGGTCCTCAGGAATATGGGCATTGTTGAGAACAATGGGGTAGACTTCGCGGAATTTCGCCTGTCCGGATCTGCCAAGACTTGGTGGAGGGATTATTGCTTGACTAGACCAGCCGGTTTGCCATCTTTGACTTGGGAACAATTTACAGAGTTGTTTCTGGAGAAGTTTCTCCCCGTCACTCAGAGAGAGGCTTATCAGAGGCAGTTTGAGCGCCTTCAACAGGGACCCATGACAGTTACCCAGTATGAGTCCAGGTTCATCGATTTGGCTTGGCATTCTCTCATCATACTTCCTACAAAGAGGGAGAGGGTGAGGAGATTTATTGATGGTCTCATCCAGCTGATTCGCCTTCAGATGGCTAGGGAGACTGGTAGTGAGATTTCCTTCCAGGAGGCGGTTAATGTGGCCCATAGAGTCGAGATGGTTCTGTCGCATGGAGGTGGTCATGGGTCGGATAAGAGGCCCCGTTATTCAGGCAGATTCATTGGTACTTCTTCTGGAAGCTGAGATTCATATGGCAGAGGCCATCCTCCAAGGCCTTTTCAGTCAGCTCTCCAGGTTTCTCACAGTGTTTCAGGTAACCGCGGATCTCAGATGCAGTATTACGATTGCTGTCTATCAGTGCACAACTGCTACAGAGTTTCCAGAGTCGGCAGCCTAAGGCTTGTTACATGTTTGGCGACACAAGGCACATTGCTAGGTATTGCCGTCGTGCTTTAAGCAACTCTCCACACCAGGATTCTCGTGTTATGACACAGGCACCAATTGTTTCGCAGCCCGCCCAGCTAGTCAGAGGTGGGGGTAGAGGTGCTGGAGGTAGAGGTAGAGGTGCTGGAGGTGGAGCTCAGGTCGGCAGAGGTGGGGGCCAGCCAGCAGCAGGCCGTCCTAGAGATGTGATTCAGGGTGGCGGGGCTCAGCCCCGATGTTATGCTTTTCCAGTCCGGTCCGAGACAGAGGCTTCAGATGCAGTGATTACAGGCACGGTTCTGGTCTGTGATAGCGATGCTTCGGCATTATTTGATCCAGGGTCTACCTACTCGTATGTCTCCTCTTATTTTGCACCGTATCTGGCCATGCCTACTGACTCATTGAGTGTTCCTGTTTATGTGTCTACCCCGGTGAGTGATTCCATTGTGGTAGATCGAGTCCATCGTTCCTGTGTTGTAGTGATTGAGGGTCTTGAGACCCGTGCGGACTTATTGCTTTTAGACATGGTCGATTTTGATGTCATATTGGGGAAGGACTGGTTATCACCTTACCATGCCATCCTGGACTGCCATGCCAAGACTGTGACCTTAGCTTTACCGGGTATGCCCCGTTTGGAGTGGAAAGGGACTCCTAGTTATTCCACTCGTAGCATTATCTCTTATATGAAG
This sequence comes from Nicotiana obtusifolia, assembly GCA_002018475.1. Lineage (NCBI taxonomy): Eukaryota > Viridiplantae > Streptophyta > Magnoliopsida > Solanales > Solanaceae > Nicotiana > Nicotiana obtusifolia. The sequence continues at coordinate 44,167 of MCJB01050599.1, forward strand.
GCTCGGCGTATGGTCGAGAAGGGGTGTTTGGCTTATCTGGCTCACTTTCATGATTCCAGTGCTGAGGTCCTCTCTATTGAGTCTGTGCCCGTGGTTCGTGAGTTTCCCGAGGTTTTCCCATCCGACCTGCCGGGGATGCCACCCGACAGGGATATTGACTTTTGCATTGATATGGCTCCGGGCACTCCACCCATTTCTATTCCGCCGTATCGCATGGCCCCGCCAGAGTTAAAAGAATTGAAAGAGCAGTTGCAGGACTTGCTCGAGAAGGGTTTTATTAGACCCAGTGTTTCACCTTGGGGTGCGCCGGTGTTGTTTGTTAAAAAGAAGGACGGGTCAATGAGAATGTGCATCGATTACCGACAATTGAACAAGGTTACAATCAAGAATAAGTATCCATTGCCGAGGATTGATGATTTGTTTGATCAGCTCCAGGGTGCCAGGTTATTCTCAAAGATCGATCTGAGGTCTGGCTACCATCATTTGAAGATTAGGGCGTCCGAATGTCCCTAAGACAGCTTTCCGTACTTGGTACGGGCATTATGAATTCTTGGCTATGTTATTTGGGTTGACTAATGCACCAGCAGCTTTTATGGACTTGATGAACCGAGTGTTCAGGCCTTACCTGGATTTGTTCGTGATAGTTTTCATCGACGACATCCTGGTATATTCCCGAAGCCAGGAGGAGCATGCGCAGCATCTCAGAATGGTCCTTCAGACTCTGAGGGATAGTCGGTTGTATGCTAAGTTTTCAAAGTGTGAATTCTGGTTGAGTTCGGTTATATTTCTAGGCCATATTGTATCGGCAGAGGGAATTCAGGTTGACCCGAAGAAGATTGAGGCAGTCAAGAACTAGCCTAGGCCGGCGTCAGTTACAGAGATCCGGAGTTTCTTGGGATTGGCAGGATACTATCGTCGGTTTGTGGAGGGGTTTTCATCTATTGCAGCCCTGATGACCAAGTTGACCTAGAAAGGTGCCCAGTTCAGGTGGTCGGATGAGTGTGAGGCGAGCTTTCAGAAGCTCAAGACAGCTCTGACCACGGCACCAGTGTTAGTCTTACCCACAGGCTCAAGGCCTTACGCAGTTTATTTTGATGCCTCTCGTATTGGGCTTGGTGCAGTGTTAATGCAAGAGGGCAAGGTCATTGCCTATGCTTCGAGGCAGTTGAAGGTTCATGAGAAAAACTATCCGGTGCACGATTTAGAATTGGCGGCCATAATTCACGCCTTGAATATTTGGAGGCACTACTTATATGGCGTGCCGTGTGAGGTGTTCAGGGATCATAAGAGGCTTCAGTACCTGTTCAAGCAAAAGGAGTTAAATTTGAGGCAGAGGAGGTGGTTGGAAATGTTAAAGGACTATGATGTCACTATCTTATATCACCCGGGAAGGGCCAACGTGGTGGCCGATGCCCTGAGTAGAAAGTCAGCCAGTATGGGCAGTCTTGCCTATATCCCGGTCGGCGAAAGACCAATTGCTTTGGACGTTTAGACTTTGGCCAATCAATTTGTGAGATTGGACATTTCTGAGCCTAATCGGGTATTAGCTTACACGGTCGCTCATTCTTCATTGTTGGAACGAATACGTGATCGACAGTTTGATGATCCTCATTTGTGTGTTCTTAGGGACACGGTGCAGCGAGGGGGTGCCAAGTAGGTCACCTTAGGCGACGACGGAATTTTGAGATACAGGGTCGAGTTTGTGTGCCCGATGTAGAGGGACTTCGGGAATTAATTTTGAGAGAGGCCCGTAGCTCCAGGTATTCTATTCATCCGGGCGCCGCAAAGATGTATCGGGATTTGCGACAGCATTATTGGTGGCGTAGAATGAATAAGGATATAGTTGCGTACGTGGCTTGGTGTTTGAATTGCCAGCAGGTCAAGTGCGAGCATCTGCGACCTGGTGGACTGTTCCAGAGAATTGAACTCCCCGAGTAGAAGTGGGAACGGATCACTATGGATTTGGGTCATTATTGACAGGCTGATCAAGTCAGCACATTTCATCCCTGTGGCAGTCTCCTATTCATCTGAGAGGTTAGCCGAGATTTATATTCGGGAGATTGTTCGCCTTCATGGTGTGCTAGTATCTATTATTTCGGATCGGGGTACGTAGTTTACTTCGCGTTTCTGGAGGGCAGTCCAACGGGAGTTGGGCACCCAAGTTGAGTTAAGCACAATGTTTCATCCTCAGACGGACAGACAGTCCGAGCGGACTATTCAGATATTGGAGGATTGCTCCGAGCTTGTGTTATTGACTTTGGAGGGTCGTGGGACCAGTTTTTTCCATTAGCAGAGTTCGCCTACAATAACAACTACCAGTCGAGCATTCAGATGGCTCCTTATGAGGCTTTATATGGTAGGCGGTGTCGAACTCCGGTTGGGTGGTTTGAGCCGGGAGAGGCTCGGTTGTTAGGCACAGAATTGGTTCAGGAGGCCTTAAACAAGGTCAAGATCATTCAGGAAAGGCTTCGTACAGCTCAGTCCAGGCAAAAGAGCTATGCGGATCGTAAGGCACGAGATATGTCCTTTACGGTTGGTGAGCGGGTATTACTCCGGGTGTCGCCTATGAAAGGCGTGATCAGATTTGGGAAGAGGAGCAAGCATAGCCCTAGGTTCATTGGTCCGTTCGAAATTCTTGATCGAGTGGGGGAGGTGGCTTATAGGCTTGCATTGCTGCCAAGCTTATCAGCCGTGCATCCAGTTTTTCATATGTCCATGCTCCGAAAATATCACGGCGACCCAACTCACGTGCTAGATTTCAGCACCGTTCAGCTGGACAAGGACTTGTCTTATGAGGAGGAACTGGTAGCCATTCTAGACTGGCAAGTCCGTCAGCTGAGATCAAAGAGTTTTACTTCTGTTCGTGTTCAGTGGAGAGGTCAGCCACCTGAGGCATCGACCTGGGAGTCCGACTCCGATATGCGGAGCCGTTATCCACATCTTTTTCCTAACTCAGCTACTTTTTTATCCTGTCCGTTCGAGGACGAACGATTGTCTTAGAGGGGGAGAATGTAACGGCCCGATGTGTTGTAGAAACACATAAGATACTAATTGTTTAGACTTGGCTTGTTTTAAGTACAAATCCCTCTTTGTAATTATGCAATTTTAACATTCTTGCGGGGTATGAGGTATAAGAATCTAATAATTAAGAAAAAGAGTTCAAAAAGGTAAGTAATGAAGGATATGCGGTCGCATTTCAGACATGCGGACCGCATATCTTACACGGGCATCGCATTTGGACAGATTTCTGGGCAAAGGTTCATGTCAGAAATGCTGTCTGAAATGCAGACCGCAAATCACGCTGTCTGCGTCGCAGAGTGAAACAGAGAACAGGGCAAGTTTTGTATCAAAAATGCGGACCGCATTTCTCAAATGCGAACCGCAAATACCACAGTGAGATCGTAGAGTGAGGCAGAGTTTTGGGCCAAATGCCATGCAAGAAACGCGGTCCAAATGCGGACCGCATGTTAAGTTTGCGACCAGAATGCGATCGCATTCTGGACACCTGAAATTTTATTTTTGTCCCAAATTTTGACCCACTATAAATAGGAACTAGGAACCCTAACATGCAAAAAAACCCCTTATTTCGTCAATTACCTCAGAAAAACTCACCAAAACACCCTCAAACCCCAGCAAATCACCGTGAAAACAACCCCAAAATCCGTGAGAGACATATCCAAATTATAGTCATCAACCTCCCATTTACCAGCCCAGCTTTCCCCATTTAAACCCACCAAGAACCAGCTGCAACTCGCCGGAAAATAGCCCCAGTTTAAGCTAAAAAACAACCGTAGAATTACTCCCCTCAAACCCCAACATCTATTACAAGGGACCCCACTCTCTAACACCAAAGACCCAGCTCAAATTGCTACAAGTTGTGCCAAGAATTTCAGCTGAGTTAAGGCACACTACCAGGTTGTAGCTCGTTAGCCTCGATTGTGTCCACCTGAAGTTCGTGAGCATCCATAAAAGGTTGGACTCGAAGAATTGTTGGAAGTCTAGGAAGTTATTGCGAAGCAAGGTAAGTGTTTGTTCTAACCTTAACTCGAGGGATTAGAAATCGTGTCTTATTTGTTAAATTGCTCCTTGTTGAGAACAACGTATAGGCATAGTGACGAGTGTCTATATGTTGGTGTCACGCATGACCGTGGGTCGTATATGGATAATATTTGTGACTATAGTTTCGAATTGTTGAATATTATCCTCGATTTGGTGTGATATGATGCATGTGGGAGCGGATGGCATGCCTGCCACAAGATATTGTGAATTGAGGGCGGGTGATACGCCTACCACAAGGTTGCTTCATTTTTGTTGTTCCTTTTGGTTATGATTCTAGCCTTCTTTTGTTCGGTATAAAGTCGATGGTTAACTAGACTAGTTGAGCGAGGAGTTCGTGGGAGTCTAAAGGGTCCAGTGTCAAAATTTGTGGGTAGTGTCTAAGGAGCTCGTAGAGGTTTAAAGGGTCCAGTGTCACATTAGTAGAGTCGTGTCTAGAGTTAATAGAATGATAATTGGGTTGGGAGGTTAATTGTAGAGCTTCGATTGTAATTGAGTACTAACATTGATTGAGCTAAATAGGAGTCAAGTTTGGTTTGGTTATAGCTGAATTCCCCCTGGCCAGGATGATTGTTTGCTGTTATTTGTTGCCTTGCTGGGAAGTTGTTCTGTTGATTTGTTCCCTTGCCGGGATTTCTTGTGATTGTTGTGATGATGAAAGTGGGAGCGGGAGGCACGCCTGCCACGAGATATTATGAAAGTGGGAGCGGGTGGTACGCCTACCACAGTATATATATTGTAAGTGGGAGCGGGTGGCACGCCTGCCACGAGATATTATGAAAGTGGGAGCGGGTGGTACGCCTACCACAGTATATATTGTAAGTGGG
>MCJB01050599.1:51623-62206 GCA_002018475.1 Nicotiana obtusifolia
AGCAGTAAACACATAAAGCAAAAATTGTAAACACATAAGCAACTAGCAAATAATAAAACATAATAAAATTAAATAAAGCAAATAAAACAAATAAAATAAAAACATAAAGCTCAATCAAATATTTTAAAAGCCAACAAAATCAAGTAATAGCTCGAACCCGCAAAATTTCTATTTAGAACTTCCCCAGCAGAGTCGCCAGAGATGTCACTCCTCTTTTTCGAGCGCGAGATTTTACTAAATCTTTCACATAAATAAAAGATCTAATAAAACTCAAAAAAATTTTATAGTGACAAAGTAAATTTAGAGTCGCCACCTGACGATTAATTCCGGTGTGTCAGGCCACCATTTTAGAACTTAGACTCGAAGTCAAGTTCGTACCAGAGATTTGGGTAAGGGGTTCATTTGACTCAGGGAGAAGGTGTTAGGCATTCCCCGAGTCCCGTGAAAAATCACGGTTGCGTACTTGATCTAGTTGGCTTTTAAAATATTCAAATCGAGATAAAACAAACACATAAGAGAAAGACGAACACACATGAGGCTCGAGGTCGTTCCCACCTAATAAAAGATAAAATAAAAACAAAACTAAAATACTATAAATTTTACTTTAGGCCTCCAAATACAAGCTCTTCGGGGCATTCCCCGGAATAATATATACAAATCCATTGGGGCATTCCCCGGATAAATTTAACTAAGGGAGCGACCTCTCGCCTCGCAATTAGCAAAAGGTCCTAAGCTTGCCTACCCGAGTGATTACGGCCTAGCATGCTCCTAGCGGTTAAATGAGTGGAGCGCAAAAATAAAAATAAAAATAAATAAAATGAATAAGGGAAGAAAGAGATCATAATTCAAATTGGATCAAAAGCAAAGCCGAAGCAGTAATGTAAGACTCGTGACCTCTGAGGGGACAATCAAGACAAAAAAAACTAAAATCTGCAAATACCAAATCCTATTTTTATCCATTCATTTATCTCATAATATGAACACAACAGTACCTTTTTTTTTTGATCCATTTTGTGGATTAATTTGATGATTCAAAGTTTTCTTATTCATAACTGGGTTTTCGTTTAATTATTTCCTAATTAATCATCGAGCCTCTAATTAATGGAGTCTCGTGTTGGTAGTAATTTTCGCTTCTACCTCGGGACTAATGTTCAGTGAAGAGGCTGGAGTCAAACTGGAAAATATGAAAACCAAAGGATCCTCAACTATTATATGAATTAAAGTTGCATAAAATACTACGAGGAGGAATTAGAACTTCCCAAAAAAAAGACTCCTCAACACCATATTCTCTTATCATCCAAGTATTCCCATGTCCAGAGAACACACAAAGGCACCCTCTAAGAGTCACAATAGTACACTTAAGCAAATCATGGTAACCAAACCCAATAGATGTCGGCACTTCTTAGAATTTCTCACCACTTAAATCATAAGCAACAATTATACATGTACGAGGAGCAACAAATGTATATGAATATCTATAAGCTTTAATTACATAAGAAGGATAATATTTATGAACCATTCAATGCAAAACTCCATTTACCCAAAGGATCCAACTGAACTAAGCCATCGCTTACAAGCAAACAAAAACACTTTACAAATGCAAACTAACGACTAGATTGTCTTAATTAAACGAATATTTAGCTTGAAAAGAACCTCAACATGTAAAAGAAACTAAGAACATTCAAAGCATAGGAGACAAATAATTCAAATCATACTAACAAATCATTTAAATCATACCAACAGAGTATCTGGATTCATAAAAAAGTAGAAAGTGAAGTATGAACCTGAAAACTAGAATCTCGTTTACTCCTGGATGTTGAAATAAGGAGCCGCGGGCTGACCTCGAGTGACGACCTTTAGTTCAGTGACGAACCTCGACTAAGTCCCAAGTTGAATTCCGATTTCGAAATAGAAATACTAATTTTCTGATTTTTGAGCATACGGAATATGACTGACCCCTTTTTTTTTGTTTTTGATTTGTTGAAACAGAAATGAAGAAGGAGGAAAACTTGAGTTCGACTCAAATGCCTTTTCGTATTTTCAAAACCCACTAAAAAAACAGAATGAAACAGGAAGAATAAGACTTCGGTTTTTTTCTCCTAAAATCTGAAAACCTCCCAATTTTTCCAACAAAAAAAAAGACCTCCCTAAAATATAAACCTGGATATATATATATATATATATATATATAGCTTCCTCAAACCCTCCTCCCCAAGAAAACTCGAAAAAAACAACAAAAAAAGGAAAAAATCCCAAAACTTACCCCGTCTGAGAATCTCCAAAATAATTTTTAAAACCAAATCGGGACAAATGGAAGGCGAGGATCGATTGAGAATCAATCCACGGCTCCCATTTGATCTGAAAAATGGTCCCCAAATCAATTACACACTCGAGTGCAATATTCTTTGTCAGGGGTTCGTTAGGGCTAGGGGTACGTGGGGAAAGGGAGGGGACCACGGACGAGTTGGGGTTTCAACTCGTCCGATTTTGGGCGAGTTTGGTGGTGAAATCGGCGGGGAAGGGGGGGCTTGGACAGAGGCAGCGGCGAGGGAGTGGCAGAAAGGGGGAAGGGAGATTAGGTTTAGGTTTAGGGTTTGTTTTAAGTTTTATATTTTGGGGTGGGTTGATTCATGGCCGTTGATCATATTGTGATCAACGGTCCAGATGAAGCAAAGGTTAAATGAGGTTGGGCTGCTGATTTGGGCTAGGCATTTGGGCTCATTTCTTTTGAAATTGTGGCCCAATTCATTTTTAACCTTAATTAACCCCTAAAAATGTAAAATTAATCCAAAGTAATTATTTACAAAAAATTATATTAGTCCTTGGATCTACTAATTAAAGATTAGAAATTAAATAAAGTATAAAATGAATCATTTTTTGTGATTTTTAATTTTGTAAAGCACTTAATTATTAATTCAATCTTAAAAATGTAAAAATAAGTCCTAAAATGCAATATTTTCTGAGTGTTTTCAATAATTAATTAATTAATTGACCAAATGGCCGATACCTAATTAAAACTATTTATTGATTTTTTATGTGGGAGTATTTCGGGCAGGGCAAAAATCACGTGCTCACAATCACCTAAGAAAAACATAAAGCCAGTTGTGCTTTTTCTATCATCAATGTCTCCCGCATAATCACTATCACAAAATCCCATAAGGTTGAAATCACTAGAAGAAGAATAAAATAGCCCAAAGTCAACCGTACCTGTTAGATAATGAAGAATTCTTCTAGGGACCTTCAAGTGAGTGGAGTTAGGAGCTTCCATGAAACAACTTACTACTCCAACTGCAAAGAGTATATCCGGTCTGGTACAAGTCAAGTACCTCAAACTTCCCACAAGACTTTTAAAAAATATGGGATCCAGTTTTTCTCCTTTATCAAACTTAGACAATTTTGTCCCACTCTCCACCGGTATGTTCACGGGATTACAATCGAGCATGTTGAACTTCTTCAATCTCTTTTGTATAGCTTTCTTGAGAGATGAAAATTCCATCCTCCATCTGCTTCACTTCTAGGCCCAAGTACCACGACATGAGCCCTACATCTGTCATCTCGAACTCAGGGGACATATCTTTCTTATAAGCTTCAAACAAACTTGAGATATTACCCATGAAAATAAGATCATCAACATAAGGACAAACAAGCAATATCTCCATTAGTATGAACTTTAAGATAAAGAGCATATTCATGGAGACAAAGAGTAAACTCATTGTCTTGAAAATACTTGTCAATGCAACTATTCCATGCTCCTGAGGCTTGCTTCAATCCATATAAAGCTTTGTTCAACTTCAACACTATATCTTCATGGGGTTTGACCACGAAGCCCAGTGATTGTTCAACATAGACTTCTTCTTCAAGATAGCCATTCAAGAAGTCTGACTTGACATCAAGTTGATGGAGCTTCCACTTTATTTGCGCTGCCAAATAGATCAACAAACGAATTGTCTCCATGCGGGCAACAGGTGCATATACTTCCTCATAGTCAATGTCATGCCTTTGCTTGAATCCTTTAGCCACAAGTCGTGCCTTGTATCTCTCCACATCTCTATCAACATTCTTCTTTGTCTTGTATACCCATTTTATTCCAATTGCTCGATGACTCTTGGGAAGAGTAGTTAACTCCCAAGTGTTATTCTTCTCTACTGATTCAATCTCCTCCTTCATGGCTTGTCTCCACGTTTTGTCTGTAATAGCTTCATCAAAATTCATTGGTTCACTGTCAACAAAGAGACAATATAAAAAATCAAAATTAGTAACTTCTTCTATGTCCTCACAGATCTCTTAAATATTCATTGTCCTTTGCGGCTGTTCATTTGAACTTTCTTAAGAAGAGGGAGATGTAACATTGGTTGGAGAAGGAGGTGGAGTTATATCTTGCACCGGTTCCACAGTCTCTGGTTCTTCTTCATAAGCAAAGTATGGAAGAAAATCATATGAAGTTTCTTCCCAAGCTTCCTAATTCCATGCCAATTCTTTATTAAATTCAACATCCCGATTTACCACCTCCTTGCCGCTGCTTGGGGATATATAACTTGTAGCCTTTTGAACTCGTATCATAGCCAACAAACACATGCTAGACACTTCAGTTGTCAAGCTTCGCTCTTCCTTGTTGTGGCAGATGAGCATAGGCTATGCTCCCAAAGATTCTCGAGTGCTTGACACTTGGCTTTTTCCCACTCCATGCTTCTTGAGGGGTTTGATCTCTAACATTTCTTGTTGAAGACCTATTGTTCAAATAAACTGCACAAGAATCAACTTCAGCCCAAAAATCCTTAGGCATATTTTTAGCTTTCAACATACATCTTGCCATATTAAGATCGTTCGATTCTTTCTCCCTGCAACTCCATTTTGTTGGGGTGAATAAGGTACCGTTAGAGGAAGACGAATTCCATGAGATTGACAAAAGTCATTAAATTCTTTTGAAGTGAATTCGCCTCCTCTGTCGGACCTTATAGCTTTTTATTATAGCCACTTTCTTTTTTCACAAGTACTTTGAAATTTTTAAAAGTAGCAAAAACTTTAGATTTTTGGTTCAAGAAATAAACCCAAATTTTTCTACTAAAGTCATCAATGAAAAGCAGAAAGTATTTACTTTTACCAAAGAAAGGTGGATTGATTGGCCCACACACATTAGTGTGAACAAGATGGAGCGGTTTGTTTGATCTTGACATGGCCTCCTTTGGAAAGCTCTTCCTTGCATGTTTTCCAAGAAGACAAGCTTCACACAATTGATTGGGATGGTTGATTGATGGTATCTCATGCACCATGTTCTTTTCTCCCATTGATTATAGCTCTTCAAAATTCAAGTGCCCAAATCGCATGTGCCAACACCATGATTCATCTTGCACATTAGCCTTCAAACACTTTGCATTAATATTCTTAAGATTCAGAGAAAATAATATATTCTTTGCCATATGCACTTTAGCAATTAGAATTTCACTTGAATCTCTAAGCCAAAGATGCATATTTTTCATGTGAATGTCATATTCCATTTCAAGAAGTTGGCCCAAACTCAAAATATTACTTTTTAATTTTGGGACATAATAAACATCTTGAATTAACTTGTGGTCACCACTTTTATAGGAGATCAGAATCGTACATTTCCCTTCGATTTGAATCTTTGAGGTATCTCGCCGTTTTATTGATATCCACAAACTTCTCTTTGCATCCACACATATGATTGCTTGCTCCATCGTCCAAATAGCACGAGCTACAATTATTCATGTCTTCTTCCTTGAGTGCCAGCAACAACGTTGACTCATCCTCTTCTTTCTTGTCGTCAACAAGGTTAGCTTTTTCTTCAACATTACTATGATATTACCAAGACTAATGGCCAAATTTATGACAATTATAACATTCAATTTTGGATTTTTCATATCTTTGTCCATTATTTTCTTCGTAGTAGACACGTCCTCTACCTCCTCTATGTCCACGACCACGACGTCTGAATGTTTGGTGGATTTTAACTTCGTTGTTGGAGTTGTTACCGTTACTTCTTCCTCTTCCATGACCGCCATGGCCTCGTCTCCGTCCATTCCCTCGATAGCTTTTTTCACCTCCATAATCCTTCAAGGATGCATGAGTTTTAAGAAGTTGCTCCAATGGCACTTCTTGTCTCCTTTTGATCTTTTCTTCGTGGGTCTGTAAAGAGTCCTCCAATTGCTCTACCATAATAGAGTCTAATAATTTGGACTCCTCAATAGCACACACCACAAAATTAAATTTAGGCGTTAAAGTGCGAAGGATCTTTTCTACCACACGGATATCCTCTATGTTCTCCTCGTATCTTCTTAATTGATTTACAACAGCCTTCACGTTTGAACAATGATTCGAAATGCATTCGATATTCTTTCATTTTTAAAACTTCAAAAGCCTTTAGAGTTTGAAGTTTTACCTTCTTCACCTTGTCAATTTCTTGAAAAGAATTTTGTAAAATCTCTCAAGCTTCATTTGAGGTGGTAGCATCTGCCACCTTCTCAAACATGACATCATCCAAATATTGGTGGATGAGCGTGGTGGCTTCTTGATCCTTCTTTGCCAAGAAATCTTTTTCATTTTGAGGTAGAGCTTCCTTATTATCGGGTTTTGAATAACCTCTGTCTACGATTTCCTACACATCTTGAGAGCCAAGAATGACTTCCATGCGTAGACATAATTTCTCATAATTATCTTTTGTGAGACGGGGATACTGAAAAGACAGTGTACCATTATTTGCCATGTCTCTAATACCACGTTGTTGGGAAAATAAATATATCCCCCAGGAATAATATCCACGGCAAATAATAATAATACAAGAGAGTAACAATCACCAAATCTTTTAACGGGGTAAAATACAATATCCGCGAGAGCAATATAATACCACTATAATTACAACTATGTAGTGTCAAAAGACTACTACGACTCAAAAGAAATAAGTTTTTATTTTAATTTTCTCACCACAATATTACTCCACTCTATTATCTTACGGACTATAAAATTAGTCTGTAACTTATTCTCACAGCTCTAGTACATCTTTCTTATTTTGGTGTGTTTGAGATGGAATTAAATGGCTCTATTTATAAGGGGAGGAGCATAATTCAGCCCATCAAATGCAAATTGCTAACTTTCTTCAGCTACCCACATGCAATGTAACCAACCAAATATGATATTTTTTATTTTGATTGGTCCCACACCTTATAAGTTAAATAGGCTTATAATAGACAATTTTGGAGCAGATTTCTGGTATTGTAGGACAAATCGTCATAACTCGGTTACTAAAAATATGTTTGCCTATGTGACCCTCTCTTTCAAATTTCGGAGCAGATTTCTCGTATTATAGGACAAATCGTCATAATTCGGTTACTAAAAATATGTTTGCCTATGTGACCCTCTCTTTCAAATTTTGGAGCAGATTTAAGCTTCGCGAGACAAAGAATTTTATGGCCATGCATGTGACTCTGTTTCTCCCAACGTCGTCAGATTTGAGAAAGTAATAAAAATACTTAAAATTAGGATCAAAAGTACTATCTAACCCAATTTTACATAAATTTCAACATTGTAAATTTAGTGAACAATGTAATTTATGAATATCAGACTATTATAAAAGCATAATGAATATCTTAAAATCTGTTAATCTCTTAATGATCTTGATTAATTGAATATGATTTTGATATGTCGGGATTAATGCCGTTTATCATACTCTCCCAATATGGTGCCCATTAATCTTCAGTCTTCGCTTTTTATATATGTACATAGGCAATTGATTTTTATTTTCTCAAGTTTAGTTTAATTATGTGAAATTTCTTGATGACTAAACTAATAGGTCGTTGAAATTTGTATTTGTCCCTTGACGACTAATGAGCCAGACCTGCACAAACAGGAAAAAGAAGTTTAGCGATATGGATGCTTTTGAAATGTAAGAATACAACCTTGTTTATCATGCATATGATGAATAGTGTGTTTCAGTCTTATTTCGATTTGTTTGTCATAGTATTCATTGATGATATCCTGGTGTACTCTCGTAGCCAGGAGGAGCATGCCCAGTATTTAAGGATTATGTTGCTGCGGTTGAGGGAGGAGAAGCTTTATGCCATATTCTCCAAATGTGAGTTTTGGCATAGTTAAGTGGCGTTCTTAGGGCATGTGGTGTCTAGTGAGGGGATTCAGGTGGATCCGAAGAAGTTAGAGGCGGTTCAGAGTTGGCCTAAACTGTCCTCAACTTTAGAGATTCAGAGCTTTCTCGGCTTGGCCGGTTATTACCATTGCTTCGTGGAGGGATTCTCATATATTGCACCGCCCTTAACCAAATTGACCCAAAAAGGTGCTACTTTTAGGCGGTAGGATGAGTGTGAAGAAAGCTTTCAGAAACTCAAGACTGCCTTGACCATAGCCCCAGTTCTAGTTTTTCCTTTAGCTTCAGGCTCATATACAGTGTATTGTGATGCTTCTTGGGTGGATATTGGGTGTGCCTTGATGAAGGAGGGTAGAGTGATTTCATATGATTCACGTCAACTGAAGCCTCATGAGAAGAACTACCATGTTCATGATTTGCAGTTGGCTGCCATCGTTCATGCATTGAATATTTGGAGGCATTATCTCTACAATGTGTTTTATGAGGTATTTACTGATCATCAGAGCCTCTAGCATTTGTTCAAACAAAAGAATCTAAATTTGAGGCAGGGGAGATAGTTGGAGCTACTAAAGGACTATGATATTACTATTCTGTATAATCCCAAAAAGGCTAATATGGTGGCCGATGCCTTGAGAAGAAATGCAGTGAGTATGGGTAGTCTTGCATTCATTTCCGTTGGTGAGAAACCGCGTACATTTATGTTGTCACGACCCAAATCCCAACCTGGTCGTGATGGCGCCTCTCGTGAGGACAAGGAAAGCCAAACCAATACAACTGCTCTTAAACAGCTAAACCATGTAATTTAAAACAAGAATAAATAAACAACAAGGTAGTTCGGAATATATATATATAAAGTACCATCCCGACTACAGCCCTCAGATCGGGGTGTCACAAAGTCATGAGCCACTAAAGAAGGCCTAAAGATAATATAACTATTACAATATCTTAAGCACAATTGTTTGAAAGAAGTAAAGTCAACAAAAGAAAAGAGTTACGGGGCTGCGGACGCAAGCAGCTACCTCGTAATCTCCGAAGCTCCGAATCAGCGGTAGTAGTCAGTACCTCGGAGCGGGACCGCTAACGCCTGAATCTGCACACATGGTGCAGGGAGTAAAGTGAGTACTTCCAACTCAGTGAGTAATAAACGTAAATAAAGACTGAAGGTAAGAAATCACATAATGCACAATAAAATATTTTTTAAAATGGTAAACAAGTGTAAAGTCAAGTAGGAACTCCTTCCAAATACATGCCCCTCGGGCTTAACATCATTCCAAGCAGTAAAACCTTTTCAAAAATCCAGTTACCAGTTGTCATTGTTACCAACTGTAACCATCATTAGTTATCGGTTGTCATTGTTACCAACCGTAACCCTACAGTTGTCATTGTTACCAACTGTATTCTCAACCCATCTCCGATTATCAGTTGTCATTGTTACCAACTGTAACCTACAGTTGTCATTGTTACCAACTGTACTATCTTTCATTATCGGTTGTCATTGTTACCAACCGTGACCCACAGTTGTCATTGTTACCAACTGGGTCATCATGATGGGTATCCTGCGCTCACTGTGGGTGGTTCAGACTTCCGGAAGGGGCTTTAGCGGCCCAAGCGCTATATCATATCTCGTGGCGGCGTGCCACCCGATCCATATATAACGATCATTTGAAAACATCATTTAGTTTTCCAAAACCAAGTTCAAATAACGATTCAAAGCATTTTAAATACCCCTGAAGGGTTTACATAACTGGCGTGAAGCCCAAATATGACTAAAAGCCCAAATCAATATAATATTAAATCAATTTCAAACAGTTATGTAATAAAATCATTAATCGGGACGGACCGAGTCACAATCCCCAGTAGTAAACAACCCCACGCTCGTCATTGAACGTGTGCCTCACTTCATTAAAGCACTACTAGGATAGCATTATTTACTATCATTACTCACCTCGAAATCGGCTAAATCCTTAGCCCGCGACGCCCTTGCCCTTTGAATTGGCCTCCTCGTGCGTCGAATCTATTCAAATTCATAATTATTACGTTACATTAGGCTATGGGAACAAAACCCAAACGGAAATAATCGATTTACTAAGAAATTTCCAATTTTAGCAAAACCCGGGCCCCGGGCCCACTTGTCGAAACTCAGAAATTATTATCAAAACGTGTTCCTTATCTCCTCACGAGTTTACCCATATAAGATTTGTCGTATTTCGACTTCGAATCGACCTTAATCCCCAATTTCATATTTTCTTGAAATTGAGAAGAACCCTAGGTTCTTCTCTTTCACAATTCGTGAATTTACAATGGGATTAAGCATAGAAATTACAATCTAAGAGGGATTTAGGGCATAGAATACTTACCCGTTGGTTTAATTGGGGTTCCCTCTTTATTTGTTTCCAACTTCTTTTTAATCTTCTTCTTAAACATCCCCCAAATGTCTCTAAGGTGTTGTAATCCCCTTTCCTTGCAAGAT